>JAZAVI010000476.1:0-99985 GCA_036326025.1 Chrosomus eos
CTGACATGTTAACATCGCTTGTCAGACAGAAATTGCAGTTGTGTTTTTGTTGTAATTGATTTCCTGTTCATATATTTTTTTTATGTTTCAGCCGGTCGTGACACTATACCCATAAATCATCTTACCCTCCCTCTTGAAAATTAATTAATGACATATTTAATATGTCTACTTTTTTATTATGAAATGTAGTGTACTGTAAAATGGGTCCTTTCTGACCGTCACAAACAAAAACATAATGTTGCAAGATTAACAAATCTATAACTTTACAACTCTGAATGTAAATTAATTTTTTCCCTTCACCAACCATACATGAAACAGTTTAGTTTTTTTTTTTTTTTTTTTTTTTTTGCCAACATTTACTTAAAAATATTTGAGGAATCTGTAAAAATATGCTTTTCACCCTCCACCAAGTAAATGTGTGCTTACAAAAGACAAAAAATGTAAGAGCTTTACATCAATAGCATTAACATCTATAAAATGAGACACTTAACATGTTTTTCTATAATTCAAGTTGAAATTATGACAATTAAAATTCCAAAAACATTGACTGTTATATAAAATATCCATATCATAAAAGCACTTTTTATTTCCTGATCGTGATGCTGTAGTCCTCAGTGTTGTTTGACACAGCAAAAACATCTGAAGAACTTCCTGTACTGCTGTCTGACCTGGACAAGAATGAGATGAGAGGAGCTGAGTGACTTCATGACATCCATTTAAAGCAGGGGTGGGGAACGTTGGTCCTGGAGAGCCATAGCCCTGCAGAGTTTAGTTCCAACCCTAATCAAACACACCTGAACCAGCTAATGCAATGTCTTTAGGATCATTAAGGCTACAATCAAGTGAGTTTTTTTCAGGGTTGGAGCTAAACTCTGCAGGGCTGTGGCTCTCCAGGACCGACGTTCCCTACCCCTGATTTAAAGGGATACTCCACTTTTTTTGGAAATAGGCTTATTTTACAACTCCCCCAGAGTTAAACAGTTGAGTTTTACCGTTTTTGAATCCATTCAGACGATTTTCTGATATTTAGAAGAATATCAGTAAGCAGACAGTTTCTGGTTTCATTGACTTCCATAGTAGGAAAAAATATATACTATGGGAGTCAATGAGACCAGAAACTGTTGAAGCTTTAGGTGTCTTAGGTGTGCTCAATCATTATTCAATCACTTAATTATCTCATTAACTCCAACACTGATATGTGTTACATTTAACAGCCTGTAGTGTGCACACTGAGCAGTGTTCATTTCATCTGGGCAAACTCATGTGGGGCCTACATGGAAACCGGGTGCAAAACTGGCTGGGTCCCAGTTAGATAGCCCACGTCAAACCCATGTGGGCCCCACATGGCTCTGCTGGCTGGGTACTGTTCGTTTTCTCACACAAACCGCTCGTTTGGTGTCTTAGGCCATCAATGTGTACCTACATTTACGAGTCGTTAAATCATGTTTAATTTGGACTTCTCTGTGCATGCTCTTTAAGGTGGACCCTGTATCACAGCAAAATCCCCAGTGTTAAATGAACACTCTCGGTGTACATATAGGTCCAAGTGCAGGATGTTAAAAATGAACACTGAAGCAGTGTTGAAGTTAATGATATAATTAAGTGATTAATTAAGTGATGATTGACCATTAGTGGTGACACCTGATGTTAATAAGAAGAATTGTTGAAGGAAAGAAAAACACAAGAACTACTGACTTCGAGCCATTACACATTATTGCACTTATTATTACCAGTGTGACTTTATTTCTGTCATCCATCTACAGAAGTTATTGAGATTCAACAAAAGTTTAGACGGAAATGTTTTATGGATTTTTTCGTTTCAAGCGACCATTATAGTGATCAGTGTTTGCTTTAGTTGGGCTCTTGACACTTTTCATTTTATTGTTAGTTTTTCTCCAGCAACTTCAACATTGTGTTTATGAAACACATTCATAACTGTTAGAGAAAACATGCTAACAATATGTGGTGATTATTATCATAATGTAGTGTCCTGATTCACTGATGTCAATCAGAGTCTAAATCTTTGACTATATGCTTAATGATGCATTTTAGTGTTGGTGATTGTAGCCCTTAGAGACTAAACCGCAATATGAACAATTTTGACAATTCTGTGAGTGCAGAAGCTATTGTGTTTAGACACAGACGTCAAGAATCAACGTATGAATCTCAACAATGGTGACAAAAAACAAACTAGTGACAAACAGATCAACTCTGAACATCACAAAACAAGCTATTAAAGTCATAACAAAACAATAGCAAAATTAAAGCAAACAGGAAAAAACTATGAAAATTACAGGACAATTCAGCTGCATAATTTATTCATACTGCAATGCATGATGGGAGCCGTGGATGCATTTTGATTGGTGTCTCCCATCATGCACTGCAACATGAAGCATTTGTGTGATTGTCACCATTGTTGAGATTCATATGTAGATTCTTGATATCTGTGTGTGATTTTAAGCCTTCAGATAATGAAAGCACTGCTGGAATTAGATGCTGTGAAGAATATTATTAAAACATTAGCAATCTGTTTATAATGCTGGTTGAGTGAATGTGGACATTACAGGATTGTAATTTCATCATTTAAAGATAAACATCATGACTTGGACTGTGTTTCCCAACAGCATGTTAAGCCTAATATATATATAAATATATATCTGAGAATGATTTCAACGAAGTGTGTTTGTCAAATTAGGCTTACAATGCATTTGTAACACATGTGCTTTATAAACACAGAGATGGAACAGGCAGAGAAAATCTAATGTTAACTATTAAAGGGTCAAGAGCCCAACTAAAGTGAACACTGATCACCATACTGGTGACATTAAACGAAACATTCCATAAAACATTACCATCTAAAGTTTTGTTAAATATAAATAAGAATGTGTGTAAATGTATGACAGAAATAAAGTCACACTGGTAAATAATAAGTGCAATAATGTGTAATGGCTTGAGGTCAGTAGTTCTTGTGTTTTTCTTTCCTTCAATTATTTTTCTTATTAAAATCAGGTGTCACCACTAATGACCAATCATCACTTAATTATCTCATTAACTTCAACACTGCTTCAGTGTTCATTTTTAACACTCTGCACTCAGTGCCGCTGTAGCCATTTTGGTGCCCTAAGCATAATTCCATTATGATCACTCAAATATTCTGACATTGACGAGCAGTGACAGACCCAATGAGGCTAAGATGAACACACACACACACACAACCCTGTCCTCTGTTCTGACGTGCTCTGCTCTCTGCTCGGAGTCGGCGCAGCTGCGGATTGAAGATGAAGAACGCGCTGAATCTGATTATAACAAGAAGTTTGATGATTGATTTTTCATTAGGCTATTTTTGGTGCCCCTCAGCACTTGGTGCCCTACGCACAGCGCGTGATGCGCGTGGTGGGAGCGGCGGCACTGTCTGCACTACACTCAGGATTTTGCTGTGTACCTGCATTATATGACTGACAGACAAGAACGGTTTGACCTAAAAATATCAAAATTGAAAATACTGTGGACACAAAGACACATACATCTTGGATGCCCTTGAGGTAAGCTAAAACATATAAAAAATTAATTTCAAAGTGAACTATGCCTTTAAATTAACACTGAGAGAGTGAATTATATAAACTCTGAGCAGAGTGTTAAATGAACACTGAAGCAGTGTTAAAGTTAATGAGATAATTAAGTGAATAATTGAGTGATGATTGAGCATTATTGAAGACACCTGATGTTAACAAGCAGAATCACTGAAGTGGAAAAACATAATTTCACCATTATGGTGATCGGTGTTTGTTATAGTTGGGCTCCTGACCCATAATTTATTAACTTTAGTTTATGTTTGGATGTTGTACCTGAATTATAATAACAATGTACCTAATTTTAATTATAATCCAAATGATCAAATCAATTACAAAAAAAACTTTAAAAAAAAACTGAGGCACACACAGACTAAGAATTAGCGTATGCATCTCAGCAA
Organism: Chrosomus eos; assembly: GCA_036326025.1. Classification (NCBI taxonomy): domain Eukaryota; kingdom Metazoa; phylum Chordata; class Actinopteri; order Cypriniformes; family Leuciscidae; genus Chrosomus; species Chrosomus eos. The sequence goes on from JAZAVI010000476.1 coordinate 3,971, forward strand.
TGTATATGTGTAAATACCCGTAAGGGAATAAGTTTCCAATGTCTATGTATGGACAACTAAATTCAACAAATTATAATCAGTTCTCCATACAGGTAGGCAAAAATAGATCAGTTGTATATCAATAATCAATCACAACGTATTAATTAATATGTCAATTGTCTAGAATAGATAGATTGGCAGGATAACCCTTAATGGGATTAATTTATTATCGAATAATCTGCTTTGTCCAGCAAAACTGATGGTCCGATCTTTATCAAACCTCATGAAAGTTATCCTTCTTATAGACATTCAAGAGAAGCTATTATTCTGGCCACGAGAATTAACTTTCCTGTTCTATAAAAATACTATTGAAGTATCAACAAATTGTAAAGCTTGTAGTTTTAATCGAACATTAAAGGGACTTTGCAATATGAGCCAGAGACAGAGTCAATCAAATGATAATGTATTTAATAAATGGAATACCGGTAACTAAAATGACATATAATACATGTATATACAACAAAATAAAACAACAAACCATGAAAGAGAGGCAGCGCTTGAGAACCAATCGGAGGCCGCCCAGCTGGTTTTAAAAGGATGGCGCGTTTATTCATGATTTCTCTCTTTAGCGAACTGAGCTCTCTGTTTTTCAGTAGCGAACTTTTCTCTTTGTAGCGAAATGAGTCTCTCTGTAGCGGAATTAGTATGTGTATGGCTTTACCTGTGAACTGAGTGCTGTGCAATGTGTTTTATTTGTACTTTCAGTATTAGACATGTTATGTGAGCTTAGTTTTGATGTGTATGCCTACATTTTCATTTGCCTGAGATATCGTGTAACAACGGATATTATGGGAAGAGAACGCAGGTCAGTATATCCCGATATACACCGCACCCGTAGTAAATGACTGTCTAGACACACCAGGTAAGACGTGAGCACCAACCCCTGTATTTTCTGTTTTGTAGATAGTTTAACTGGGTGCCGGATGCACCAAAGTTTTCAGTTTATTTTCTAACTTTTTCTTTGGTTAGATCAGGTTTAGATTAGAGATTGTTTTGTTATATTTTGTTCTTTCCTTTGGCGCCGCTTTCGTTCTTTTTCCATTTATTGTTTGTTTGTTCACTTAATTATTTTTGTACATAGCACACCTTATTGTTGTTTCTTTGACTGGATTCAGTGGCTTCGGCTTGTCGTAAATAAAGTCCAGTTTATTTTTCCCTTCAAGAAGAGCCTGTCATGTATTTTTCGACCATATCTCACCTTCAGCAGTACGTCAGTATATAAATTTTGCGGTATCTGCCCTAGACCTTTAAAGGTTCGTAACACAAATCATAATAGACATAATAGACATAAAAGACCATGGGTTGTAGCTTTAAAGAGAGTCTGGGTTCACGCCCTCAGGGGTGAAACTGACCAATCGACTTGGAATTATGTGAGCGGGAAAAGAGGTTATTTGTCCCGTCAAGGCAACTCATCTGCATAGTTTATGACATTGTTAAAAGATGTAGTTTCTAACCAGAAAGCTGTTGCACATAGAATAATAAATTTTACTGTAATTTCCTGTATCTGACTAACTCCGTGAGACTGAGAGAATCAACACAGTACCAAATAAGACATATACGAATAATAGAAATACAAAGATACATCTCAATGCATAATTACAAGCACTTATAGTTCAGTTAATACTACGATAAAATCATAGATTCCCCAATTCCCCAAACACTGATCTCCATAATGGTGACGTACAATTTGTGATTTTCTCCTTCAGTGATTCTGCTTGTTAACATCAGGTGTCTTCAATAATAGTCAATCATCACTCAATGAATCACTTAATTATCTCATTAACTTTAACACTCTTGAGTGTTCATTTAACACTCATATTTTAACACTTTACACTCTTGAGTCTGGAGCCATATAAACTCCCAGGAGAGTTAATTTAACACTGGAGTTTTTGCTGCGGTATCTGCCCTAGACCTTTAAAGGTTCGTAACACTCCTATAGGAGAGCCGATTAAGATCTCTTTGAAGCTTGGGACCCAGAGCTGGGGGAATGTGTGGGATGTTCTGGTATTGCTCTCAGGACCCATAAAAAGTGTCAAAAAGGCAATCTACCACAGACTTTCTGGTGTTGAGCTGGTGAATTATTAGACACAAGTCAATGGTTAGAACGGTTTCCAAGTGTTGGAATACATGAGTCACAGGTTGCGAGTTTTAGGAAACTTCCGGAATGAACGAATCATGATTCTTGTTCATATTAACACCCATGATTCACCCAGGTCCTACATAGACCATCCGGGTATCTTTGGAAAACTCTTTTCAACATAATACGATTTGGAACACACTAATTCAAATTTCGAATACTTTTTAGGATGGATAGTATGCGAATTGGGACGCAGCAATGGATTGCCAAAACAAGAACAGGACTTGCATGAAAACAACTCTTTCATATTCAGTTTTGAATGGAATATGGTGGTAAATTGAGTGTTGTCTGACCTCATCATTGAGGACACAATAGACCAGGAAGATGAAGGTTCCCTGCTGGGAGTTCAAGATCAGGAAGAGGATCTCCAGCTCCTTCCTGTCACTAGTGAAGAAACCCAGAATCCAGGAGCAACCAAGAATCACAAACTGAGCCAGTGTTTTAAAAGCCATAATCCTGCAGAGAAAGAGAGAGAGTTATTGTGTCTTTATTGATGATATATATATATATTTTTTTTTCTACTTCTTTTTTCTTTCTTTCTATGGAGTATTCAAATCATAATGTTTGTTACTTGGTTTGTTTCATCTGTGAAACTTCGGCGTTCAGTTTTTTGAGAGCTGCGTTCAGATTGATGATGATGTTGATGAAGAGAATCATGTTTAACTGAGAAGTAGAAAAAAATAATTAATCACCTTGTTTTCCCTTTAATATAAATTTAAAAATCACAAGAAATAAGAAATGTGCTTACTGCTAGTATGACACAAACAGGACCCAGAAAACTCCAGATAAAACCTTTATCTATTTTAATCCAGCAGCTGTTTAGAGGAAAACACATAAGAACCAGGGTTGGGGAGTAACGGAATACATGTAACGGCGTTATGTAATCAGGATACAAAAATCCAGTAACTGTAATTAGTTACAGTTACGTCAAAAAACGTAGTAATCAGATTATAGTTACTTTTTGAAAAAAGAGGGGATACTTTCAGGATTACAATGGTTTCATTTAAAACTAAATAAATCTGTATTTTGGCATAATAACACTATTAAGCGTTGCTTGATTAATGACTCACGAGTCCCACCCGCCGCTGGTGCGTGCGCAAAATAACAGCTCTCTAAAACAATCTCCTCAGACACCAGTGATGCGCGGGTTGATCCAAAACGAGCGGGTTACCCATGGTTACGAGTCATCCAAAAGTATTTAATACGTCTGAAATAAAGATGCCAATTAAATCTTTGTAATTTATATAGTAATATACTTTTATTGGCTGAAACTGGCACGAGATGACGCACAAGCTCAGTCTGCAGATGGACGCGGCAAGAGAAAAGGTGAAGACTGAGTGGAAGCTCCGCAAATAAGTGGGAAATCCTTATTTAGGCTACCATTTGAATGTTAAGCGTTATTAACTTTTGAATAAATGCTGTCGCGGGACAAAATGCCCTATTTCCCAACACGTTGAACTGAGAAATGCCATTGTATCATTTTTATAGGCTACTTTTAATAATGCATATAGCTCAGTAAAGTCAGTTTTATGTATTTTCTGAGAGGGGGTGGGATTTTTGTTGGGAAAGTCGGAGGAGAGACGCACACTTCGATTAGACTGGATAAACACATGTAGAATCTTAATCGTTAAGAAAATGAAACGAAATAAATGAATAGCCTAAATCAAGCCTTTATAACACTAGGCTATATTGTACAGCATTTCGAAAAAGAACAGTTTGCGCTCCTAAGGGCAAAAAATGTGGGTCAGGAAGCGGGTTGGGTAGCCTACAATATATATTTTTTTGCGGTCCGAGTTGCAGGCGGGTTAGTTGAAAACGTCGGTCGGGTGCGGGTTGTTTATACATTGACCCGCGCATCACTGTCGGACACAATCACTGCTGCTAGAAACGATGCTGCCCACTGGTAAAAATGCTTGCATTTCTCGGAAATTCCGCTGCTATTTTGTTTTTAAAGAAGAAAATGCCAACAACATGGTACAGTGCAAACGGCGCCTTCCAGCAATGAAAACACTTTCTTTATCGAAGGACTCGACATCCAACCTAAAGAAAGATTTGCATTCTCTATTTTCCTGTTGAAGAAACATTTCCATTTTATTTTTTCCTTGTCCTTGTCAAGTTAAAAATAAAACAAAATAATCTGTAATACCATACTGTAACCACAAGATGTCTGTATAGTCCTTTACATAAATATTTATTCAGGGTTATTCAATATTCAATTATTCAATAATTTATTCTTAATAAATAAAAGTTTTTTTTTTAATAATGTCTGTCCTTGAAGTAATCCAAAAGTAATCAGTTACATTACTTTCATATTGTGGTACTTGGATTACGTTACTGAATACTTTTTTTATAAAGTAATTTGTAACTGTAACGGAATACATTTTTAAAGTAACCCTCCCAAGCCTGATAAGAACTGAATTAATTTGTCAAAAATACTATGTCTGCATGGTGTTGACTTTTTACAAACTTTTAATCTTGTTTTTATTTTATTTTGTTTTTATTAAAAAAATGTAAAAAAATATATTTTTATCAGATAAGAAATATCACAAAAGACACAAGCTGCTTTATTTCCCTCTAATCAAATGAACTTAAAACTAAAACAATAACAACAACTCACTGTTGGCTGCCGTATCCTTCAGGAAGCAGCCCGACAGACACGGCCACCACAACCAGAGCAACCGTATATCCAATCACACACAGGAATCCACTGCTAAGCACCTCCCTCTTTTTGGAGCTGATCTGTGATAGGTTCTTCACACAGATGAAGAGCAGCACAGCTTCAATGAACATCCACACAAAGCCGGAGAGAAAGAGGAAGTGCAGCACACCTGATATCACGGCACACAACACCTGGAGATCATGAGAGACGGTTATGATGATTCTCAGTGAGACTGTGCTGAGCTGTAGGGCTCCTTCATCATTCTCACCTGATGAGGGCGTATGAGGCTCAGGAACTGTTGTGTGAGCAGGAACAGAAGGTGAGCCAACAGAAGACTGATGCAGATGTTGATTCGAGCCACATTATTCACTCCAGGACTCCACTGACAAAGGGCAAAGGTCAACAGGGCCAAACTGAAGAATACCAGCCCCACGATCACACACACCAAATTCAACAGCTCCAGCAGTGAGTCTCTCTGAGAAAACATGTCAGAGTACATGAGTATGGCGGGCCGGAAGGTTCAAAAATAGGACTAATTGTTTGTCGTAGGAAATCAAGTCAAGTCAAGTCAAGTCAAATATATTTATATAGCGCTTTTCACAATACAGATTGTATCAAAGCTGCTTTACAGTATCAATCAAAACAACTCAACAATGTTTGTTTATTACTGGACATCCAAAAAGGACATCCAAGTTTGGTAGAGCTGATCAATGGTATGATTGTTTAATTAATTTGAATATCCCCAACTGAGCAAGCCAAAGGCAACAGTGGCAAGGAACCGAAAAACTCCATCAAGTGACCCAATGGTGTCCTAAAACTCCATCAGATCACCCAATGGAGAAAAAAAAACCTTGGGAGAACCCAGGCTCAGTCGGGGCCAGTTCTCCTCTGGCGTTTATGAACTAGAGGCCGAATTTACAGTAACTGTAAGATAAAAATTTATATGAATGCCTGGCTAAATAGATGCGTCTTTAGTCTAATTTTAAACTGGGAGAGCGAGTCTGAGCAACGAACAATATCAGGAAGGCTATTCCAGAGCTTCGGAGCTAGATGTGAAAATGCTCTCCCTCCTTTGGTGGATCTGGATATCCTAGGAATGACCAGAAGCCTCAAATTTAGTGATCTTAAAGAGCGCGATGGATTGTAAGGCGATAGAAGATCCGTTAAATAGACTGGAGCTAAACCATTTAGAGCTTTATAGGTCAAAAGCAATACCTTGTAATTAATACGGAACTTTATAGGTAACCAATGAAGTGATGATAAAACTGGTGTTATATGATCATATTTTCTTGATCTAGTAAGAACTCTAGCGGCTGCATTTTGGACTAACTGTAGCTTGTTTATTGAGGATGCAGGACAACCAGCTAATAAAGCATTACAGTAATCTAGTCTCGAGGTCATGAATGCATGAACTAACTTTTCTGCATCAGAAACAGATAGCATATTACGTAGCTTAGCAATGTTTCTAAGGTGGAAAAAGGCAGTTTTTGTAACATATGAAATATGCTTTTCAAAAGACAGGTTGCAGTCTAATATAACACCCAGGTCTTTTACTGTAGCGGATAAAGTAACAGGGCATCCTACTATGTTAAAGTTGTGTTGTGAGAGGTTTTGTAGACGGTTTTTAGAACCGATAAGTATTACCTCTGTCTTATCTGGATTTAATAAAAGAAAGTTACGCGTCATCCAATCTTTTATATCTTTAACACAATCTGTCAATTTGGATAATTTAGCGTATTCATCTGGCCGTGATGAAATATATATTTGAGTGTCATCAGCATAGCAATGGAAACTAATTCCATGTTTCCTTAGAATATTACCAAGTGGCAGCATATATATTGAGAATAATAAAGGGCCTAACACAGATCCCTGCGGCACTCCATGGTTTGCCGAAGTCATGATCGATTTTTCTCCATTTAAGTAGACGAAATGGTAGCGGTCAGATAAGTATGACCTGAACCAGCTTAATGCTTGTCCTTGAACACCAGTGTAATTTTGTAGTCGATCTAAGAGTATTGTGTGATCTATAGTATCGAACGCAGCACTAAGATCAAGTAAAACTAGTACTGAGATACAGCCTTGGTCCGAAGCTAAAAGTAGATCATTTATGATTCTAACAAGCGCAGTTTCAGTGCTATGATGTGGCCTAAATCCAGACTGAAACTTTTCATAGATGTCGTTTTCTTGCAAGAAAGAGCCGAGTTGAGCGGACACAACTTTTTCTAATATTTTTGACATAAATGGAAGATTCGAAATGGGTCTGTAATTTGCTAGGTTATTTGGATCTAATTGTGGTTTCTTAATAAGAGGTTTTATAACTGCCAGCTTGAATGCTCTTGGAACATGACCTAAAGATAAAGACGAATTAATAATATTGAGAAGAGGCTCTTCCACTATAGGTAATACTTCTTTCAGTAGTTTAGTTGGTATAGGATCTAATAAACATGTTGTTGTTTTAGATGAAGTGATAAGTTTATTTAACTCTTTTTGTTCTATGGTTGTAAAGCATTGTAATTGTTCTTGCGGGGTGATAATTGCGGCTGAATTATAAGGCGCGAGCAAAGATTGAACGTTTACGATTTTGATTCTGATGCTTTCAATTTTCTCGGTGAAAAAGTTCATGAAATCATTACTACTGAACTGTAACAAGGTATTTTGTTCAGGCGACTTCTGTTTATTTGTTAGTCTAGCCACGGTATTAAATAAAAACCTTGGATTATTTTGGTTGTTTTCTATTAATTTGCTGAGGTGCTCAGCCCTGGCCGTTTTAAGGGCCTTTTTATAACGTGACATACTGTCTTTCCACGCGATTCTAAAGACCTCTAAATCAGTTTTTTTCCATTTACGCTCTAAATTACGGGTTTCTCTCTTTAAAACATACGTAGTATTATTGTACCATGGTGCTATACTTTTTTCTCTGACCTTTTTTAATCGAATGGGTGCAACCATATCCAATGTTCTAGAGAGAATGGTGCTCATAGTGCTAGTTAATTCGTCTAGTTCATCTGTTTGTTTGGGTTCAGGCAGCAGCTGAGACAGATCAGATAAGCTATTTGAGAAATTATCTATGGTGGATGGAAGAATTGTTCTACCTGGTCGATAACGTGGCGCAGCATGACATAATACAGCAGTACGTAGTATGCAACACTGTAAAAAATTGCGCTGTAAAATAACGGTAATCTACTGGCAGCTGTGGTTGCCAGCAATGTACTGTTAATTTACAGCCCTCTACTGTTAATATACAGCTCTCCTTTTTTACAGTATGTTACCGTAAAAATACCATGGAAGGTAACTCATATAATTTGGGAAACCGATTGCTTCAAACAGTTTGAGTTTAAAAACTACTGATAATACTCTGACAGAGGTGGCACGTGTGAAGTTACTTAATTTGAGTCCACTGAAAATGTATATCTCTTAATATTAAACTGAAACACCTTATGTGTAATAGTGAATTAATTAAAACATGACTTTAACTCAAATCTTTGCAGTTCACATTTAACGAATATTAGCATACATGTATGTGCTAAAGTACTTAGCAAGGAGATTGTCACTGGATCAGCAATACACAGTCACTGCTTTTAAATAAAGCAACAGACAGCATAACATCAGTGTTCTTCTGCTCATCTCTGAATGAAGCACAGGCTCTACTCTCCAGCACAATGGTGACTTACAAAACTCATTAATTAAACTAACAGATCTCTCCTATATCATCCTGTGCAAAACACATAAAAGACTTCAGTTTAATATTTACTCACCTTATCAGTTATTGACTTTGCATAACTTTTTTCTTTAAACGTTTACTAATATTCCAGTGAAATTAACTTCTTTTGTTTAGTAAATCTGACTGTTAGTTTTTACAGAATATTACTGTTTTTCCTTGATTTTACGGTAATCTACTGGCAGCTGTGGTTGCCTGTAAATTGCTGTTTTTCTACAGTTTTATGCCGTAAATTAATTTACAGTTGATTGCCGTTAAATTACGCTTCACTCAGTTTTTTATTTATTTAACACATTTAACCCTTTCAACCCCACTTCAGTTTTAAATGAATACTTGTGTGTCCACACTACAGAGTGGAGTAACACTGAAACAGTGCTGAAGTTAATGATATAATTCAGTGATTAATTAACTGATGATTGAGCATTAGTGATGCACACCTGATGCTAACAAGCATAATCACTGAAGGACATAGGAACAACAAGAAGATAAAAAAGCAAAACACAAGACCTACAACTGACTTCAGCCACAGAAGACATTAAATCTGTGAAGATCTCCGCAGAGGAGGATTAAACAACGAAAAAAAAAAAAAAACATTTCTATCTTCACTTATTACTAACAGGATTTACTTTATTTGTTTATATACGTCTACAGAAATTCCTATTGATAATTAACAGAGGTGTAGATGTTGTTTTGTTTTATTTGACGTTACCATTATGAAGATCAGTGTTTGCTTTAGTTGGGCTCTTGACCCTTGACTATAACATTAGTTTCTCTTTGGAAGCTGTAACTGTGTTGTAAAGACATGTTTGTTATAGCAGAAACCAAGCCAACAAAAACTTAGATCAGGTGTGGCTGGTTACATTTTGAATATTTCATCAAATATAGATCACTGATCTCATCCAGAATCTAATCAATTGTCAAAAGTGTGTTTATAATACAATTTAATTTTCTGTAACTGCAGCAAAAAATCAAGCACTCTGCACAATCAGTTAAGAAGGATTTTAAAACGTATCATTCACTGAAGAAATTTGAACTATGGCTTCAATTAGACACACACAAACATCAAAAATCAGCCAATGAACCTCAACAATGGTGACAACCAACAAATAAGATAATACCAAATCTGAACATCACAAAACACACTACTTAAAGTCAACACAAAACCAACAGCAAAAATAAAAGCAAAAAGTAAACATTAAAGAAAATAACCAGACAATTCAGCTGCATAATTTATTCATGCCGCAATGCATGCTGGGAGTCATGCAAAAAAAAATTGTACTATGCTGGTACCCAGCATGCATTGCAACATGACACTTTTTTGATTGTCACCATTGTTGAGATTCATACAGCGATTCTTGATGTCTGTGAAATTTTCTGAGAACTGGCTTTTTAAAATTCTTCATATTTTCTGCTTGTAAAAACAGTGATAGATCTCGATATGTTAAATCACAGTGATAATATAATAACGCATACAAAAATCACCGTAATAAATTCACTAGACTTTAAAAAGATCAGTGCATCAGACCACTATATGATGATTGTGACCATTAACAAATAATCACTGTCACATAAAACAGTTTTCTATCAGCTTTTTTGAAGTAACTATTGTAAGACACAGCTACCACAGCCAAATAAACACCAAAGCTCAAAAGTCAAGGGTCAAGAGCCCAACTAAAGCAAACACTGCTCGCCATCATGGTAACATCAAATGAAAATAAATTGACATTAAAGCTCTGTCACCTTTTAATGTGAACTAAGTAAAAGCAATCTGATCAGTAATAAGTGAAGCTGGTAATGCTGTTTGTGGAGTTGTTTAATCCTCCTCTGCCGAGATCTTCAGATATTTAATGTATTTTATCTTCAGTTGATTTGATATTTTTTTCTGTTCTTCTTGTTCCTCTTTCCTCCAGTGATTCTGCTTGTTAACAGCAGATGTTCATCAGTGTCTGAATTAACTTTGAAATTGAACTTAATTAACTAAGTAATTATTCACTCAGTCAAGTTCACTATATTAGTGAATTAATGTAGGGAATAGTGAATGAGGGTATAGGGTGTGATTTTGAACACAGCCTCTGAGTGTCGACTTTGATCGCTGTTAATTCACAGTATATTCCTGTTGGCTACTTTCTCGAAAACGACATATATCACCCAGAATGCATTTTTCAATTGTATATTGCTGTTTTAATGGAAAACGGCATGTTACTGTCAAATTGTGGCCGTTTTTTTACAGCAATTTTTTACAGTGAAGTTACCATGTAATGGTCAGTGACATCATCACTTAGTGGAATGATATCTATATCGGTTGGATCGGTTCCATATGATATAATTAAATCGAGTGTATGATTAAGACGATGAGTTGGTCCGGTGACGTTTTGCTTGACCCCGAAGGAGTTTAATAAATCTGTAAACGCAGCCCCTAACGCATCATTTAAATTATCTACGTGTATGTTAAAATCTCCAACAATTAATGCTTTATCGACGTTGACCAAAAGATCTGATAGAAAGTCAGCAAACTCTTTTAGAAAATCGGCGTAAGGCCCTGGAGGTCGATATACAGTAGCCAATGCTAGAGATAATAGGGATTTTTTTCTTACATCTAACAGCGTAACATTTAGCACAAGTACTTCAAACGAATTAAACCTATGACAAGTTTTCTGAGTAACATTGAGAATATCTCTATAGATTGTTGCAACACCGCCGCCACGACCGATCAGACGGGGCTCATGCTTATAACAGTATCCTGGCGGAGTAGACTCATTTAGACCGAAATAATCATTTGGTTTAAGCCAGGTTTCAGTAAGGCACAGAACATCGAAATTATTATCTGTGACCATTTCATTTACAATAACCGCCTTAGGTGTGAGTGATCTAATGTTTAGAAGACCTAGCTTTAGAAATTGTTTTTGTTCACTAATAGCGAGAGTTTTTGTTTTAATAACAATTAGATTTTTTCTAGATCCCGCAGTAGATTTATTATTTGATCTTAGTAAACGAGGAATAGACACAGTTTCTATGCAATGTTCTACACTAGTATTAGTATCAATTAAATTGGTGCAGTAGAGACTGTGATTTGGATTTTTGGTTACTAGTCAAATGGTATTTAACATCTTGGAGATGTTATCTGACAGAAGATCTGCCCCTATTCTACTTGGGTGTAAGCCATCAGCGCGGAAGAGCCTCGGTCGCTCCCAAAACAGATTCCAATTATTTACAAAGAGCAGTTTCTGCTCATTGCACCATGACAATAACCATTCATTAAGCGCGAATAATCTACTGAACTTTTCATGCCCTCGTCGGTACGTAGGAAGCGGTCCAGACACAATAATCGCTATTTCAGGCGATGTGCTGCGTACCGTATCGATAAGGCTCCTGAAGTCTTTCTTCAGAACCTCCGTCTGTCGCAGCCTAGTGTCGTTAGATCCCGCGTGCAGCACAACAGCTCCGACGCGCTCGTCACCGTTCAAGATCTCAGTTACCCGCGCAGTTATATCGAGAACAAGAGCACCAGGAAAGCAGTGACTGTGCACCTTACTTTTACCTAACGTAGCATGGACGTGTCGGACGGTGGAATCGCCGATGATCACAGCATCGCGTTCCGTTTCACGAAGAGGGGAGAAGCGGTTCTGAGTGGAGATCTCGAAAACCGGGAGGGGCGAAAAGATTCTTGTCCTGGCTCGCGGCTTCCGCGGAACCACCCAGGCTTCGTGGTGGTGTGTTGAAGCCGGAGTGAATGAAACCATGGCTGATCGTGACCTGGACGTTCGGGACCAGTGCTGAGAAACGGACGGAGTAGACGAGGTCGGCGTCAGCGGGTTACTAACGTTAATCACTGATCCGTGTGCATCAGCGCGTGATGTTTCAAGAGCTAAACGCCGGTCTCTCAGCTCAGCTTGTCTCTCTAGAAGGTCACGGATCTGGTTTTCTACAGCTTCTAATTCAGACTGCACCGCGAGCAACTCAGATTTGTTCTCATCTGCACAAAAAGGTAGATAACATACACCTGATATATTCGCCATTTTAACAGATGGACAGTAAGTTAGCAACTTAGTGGTTAGTGGTGTTGGGTAACGGCTTGAGACGCGTCTGTTCAACAGTCCTAGTTATAATTATGTGTTAAATGATGGTTCAAAACAGAATAAAAGGAGGAAATACGGAAAAACACAAGGAAATATGAACCTAATACGAGGCTTAGACAGCCACGACGCAGACAAACAAACGCACGGCAGACAGCGAGGCGGATAAATCAGTCGATCGCAGGGCGAGCAGCAGTGAAGCAGTGTCTCGCTCTACGACCAACAACCGATGTTCTTACCGTATTTGCGGTTCCAGCCGTATAATGGCTTGAGACGCGTCTAATACGAGGCTAGACAGCCACGACGCAGATAAGCGCACAGCAGGCAACGAGGCTGACAAAATCAGTCGATCGCAGGGCGAGCAGCAGTGAAGCGGTGTCTCGCTCTGCGACCAACAGTCCGAGTTGTAATTATGAGTTAAATGATGTTGCAGAACAGAATAAAAGAGAGAAATACGGAAAAATATGAAGCTAATACGAGGCTTAGACAGCCACGACGCAAACAAATGCACAGCTCACAGCAGGTAGCAAAGCGGAAGTAGCAAAGCGGAAGTGCAGGGCAAGTGCAAGTGCAGGAAGTAGTATAGCTGTGACCTATCCGTTTCATTGGGTTTGCAGTGAACCATAACAGGAAAATAATGAAATCACTTCACTATAGCTACTAGCTACTGACTTTACCACTGATAGGCCAGTGGTGGATCTGTTTACGTGCTCCCCTCAGTCCTCACGCAGCGAGCGACTCACTTTCCTCACACACCGAGCGACTCACTTTCCTCACGCAGCGAGCGACTCGCTTTCCTCACACACCGAGCGACTCACTTTCCTCACACAGCGAGCAACTCACTTTCCTCACACAGCGAGCGACTCACTTTCCTCACACACCGAGCGACCCACTTTCCTTACGCAGCGAATCACGTACATTGGCCTAATATTATAATAAAATCATACCATTTTCAGTATTGTGGAGGTGCAATAACTAAATACTTTCAGTAAAGTGTTACATTTGTGTTGTAAACGTCATTTAGGCTATTCTGAACCAATAATCTTAAATTGATTCTCATTGTATTTTTGTATTTTTACCTTTATAAAGGCAATTTCCCCCTAACTGTCATCTTTCATCAAATTATATACATTTTAAGTCACTGTATGGCTTTTTCCAATCAAATTGACTACCAACAAAAAGATTTTTTTCCCACTGCAGAGAAAACAGAATCTCTAGGTGGGCGTGGCATTTAGATATTCAAATGTTTATGCAATACAAGCATAAAACACATTGTTTAGCCACTTTAAGATAGACACCTGGAAAAAGTCATTATTTAGGGGCCCAAGCAGTGTAGGTGAGCATTATGCAAATGTAATAAGTTGTTATGTGTGAACCCTTACGAAAATAGATTTGAAATCCGAAGACTTTTTTGAGCGGTTCAGAAAGAGTCGACTTTGAGTAAACTTTATTTATGAAGCACTTTTAGCTTAACATCTTCGCAGACTGTGTTCATTCACATAAAGCTATGTTACACACTGCATGAAAGGTATTTTTCAAAAATCCATAATAGGGGCACTATAATTGATAATTACAAATTAAATAATGCTTGTTTTGCATATAAAAATGTGAATATCTAAATGCCACCCCCACCTCTGATGAAGATTCTGTTTTCTCTGCTGTGGGAAAAAAATATGTGTGATGATTGATCATTATTGAAGACACCTGATGTTAACAAGCAGAATCACTGGAAATTTAAAAAAAAAAATCCATTATGGGGATCAGTGTTTGGTTTAGTTGGACTCTTGACCCTTACAATTTTAACTTTAGATTTTGCTTGGCTGATGTAACTGAATTATAACAATCAAATGAACAAAGAAAAAAAGGGGTCTGATGACATTGGTTGTGTTTTCACATAATCATTATTTTACCTGAATCACTGACCTCATTGAGAGCATCATTTCTGAGTTAAGTTCACTTTATTAATTATAGCACCACTGCCCTTGAGCTGTATTACATTTTTAAGCTTTAAATTATAATCAAAACATTTCTTTTAAAAAATTATTTTTATAAAAACAACGTTTCAGAAATGTTTTGGAATTTTTATATTTAGACACACAGACATCAATATTTAGCGTATGAATCTCAGCAATGGTGATAAACCGATCCACTCTGAACAGCTCATTATTTATTCATGCAGCAATGCATGATGGGAGCCATGAATGAGTTTTGATTGGTAGGCACCCAGAATGCATTGTTGAGATTCACAGGCTGATTATTGATGTCTGTGTGTTAAAAAAATAAAATAATGTTTTTATAAGAACAACTTGTAATAAATTATTTGGATTAGTATGTAAAAGTTAAAAATATCATACTGTATAACAGGGGTCCTCAACTCTGGACCGCTAGATCCACTTTCCTGCAGAGTTTAGCTCCAACCCTAATCAAACACACCTGAACAAGCTAATCAATGTCTTCATGATTACTACAACGTTGCAGGTACACAACAAAATCCCCAGAGTTAAATCAACACTGCTATTTCCCAATATGAATTCTCAAAAATAACTTATGTAGAAGCATGGCAGAAATCAATTCAATCTGGTTAGTAATAAGTGAAGCTGGTAATGCTGTTTGTGGAGTTGATTAATCCTCCTCTGCTGAGATCTTCAGATTTAATGACTTATTTTCTCTTCAGCGGATTTAATATAAGGCTGTGGCTGAAGTCAGTTGTAGTTATTTTGTGCCTCTTTCCTTCAGTGAGTCTGCTTGTTAACATCAGGTGTTCATCACTAATGTTAAAGGGTTAGTTCACCCAAAAATGAAAATTAAGTCATTAATTACTCACCCCCATGCTGTACCAACCTCGTAAGACCTTCGTTCATCTTCGGAACACAAATGAAGATATGTTTGATTAAATCTGAGAGCTGGTTCACTGCTACATAGGCTCCCTCAGCAATTGAAACTTGATGGCCCAGAAAGTCATTGAAGAAAATGTTTAAGTATTCCATGTGCCTACAGTGGCTCCACACTAAGTTTATCAAGCGACGAGAATACTTTTTGTGCGAAAAAAAAAAAAAAAAAAATCGACTTACGCCCACATGGAAGCAATGGAATAGTCGAATAAAGTCGTTATTTTTGTTTTGTTTTTTCGCACAAAAAGTATTCTCGTCGCTTGATAAACTTATAGTGGAGCCACTGTAGGCACATGGAATACTTAAACATTTTCTTCAATGACTTTCTGGGCCGTCAAGTTTCAATTGCTGAGGGAGCCTATGTAGCAGTGAACCAGCTCTCAGACTTAATCAAAAATATCTTCATTTGTGTTCCGAAGATGAACGAAGGTCTTACGAGGTTGGTACAGCATGGGGGTGAGTAATTAATGACTTAATTTTCATTTTTGGGTGAACTATCCCTTTAAATCATCTCTTAATTAATCACTTAATTATCTCATTAACTTTAACCATTTTAACACTCTTTAGATTGGGAAATATGTACTCTGAGCAGTGTTGATTTAACACTGGGGATTTTGTTTTGTACCTGTAACGTTGTAGTAATCATGAAGACCTTGATTAGCTTGTTCAGGTGTGTTTGATTAGTGTTGGAGGTAAACTCTGCAGTGAAGTGGATCTCGCGGGTCCAGAGCTGAGGACCCCTTCTGTAAAAGGACAGTTCTGCAATAAGAAATACAATAAACCTAACTCACAAATTTGACTCTTTATGATTTCTTTATGATTCGGGTCAAATTAATGTGAAATAATTAATATGTTTAAACACAGCCAACACCATCAGAACAGATCAATTTATCTTATGTTCATCTGATTATAACCCATGTACAGCAGCCAAACAAAATCTGCAGTAAAATAAATTTTTAAGGGTCAAGACCACAACTAAAACAAGCACTGATCACTATAATGGTGACTTAGGTTTTCTCCTTTAGTGCTTTAACACTGCTTCAGTGTTACTCATAACACTATGAGTGTGGACTCATATAAACACTGAGCAGTGTTCATTTAACACTGGGGGATTTTGCTGTGTATAAATGTTCTCGTACCTCTGATGGGCGGCTGGTTTGCATGATGAGAGCGAATGTGGACAGATGAACACAGGAACACACAGTGTAGCTGCTGTTGGTCTTTAATACAGAACAACCATCTACAATCCACTCGCTGATATTCCAGTACACACAGGACAGAGAACCATTGGGGTCAAACTCCTGCAAAAAGAAGAAAGAACATGCAGAAAATATTAAAACATGAATATTAGATGTTTTCAGATGTTCATCAGTTCTCAGGTTGGACAAAAACACATTTCAGTGTCTCACTCTGATGTGTTTGAGGGTGAAGTTGACTGGTTTGGTGAGTTTAGTGTTGGTGGTTTTGGGAAGAGTAGCTGAGATCACAGTGGACATCATGGTTTTAATCGTGTCATTTGATGTGTTGAAGAAGTCTGGCTTCAGTAGATTCTCCATTGTGTTATAACTCATGAAAGCCACAGCAGCAGATCCTGTGTGACAGAAACAGAAGCTTACATGCAAAAATACAACAAAAAACAACATACAAACAATATTAAAAAAAAAAAAGCAAATATGGCTTAGTGGCAATAGTATGATATCTCTTTCTAATATTTTTTTAATCCTACAGAAACATTTCACATACCTTCACTGTTCTTGGCGATCCCAATGAGATCAATGTCCACAGAAGAATTTGTCGTGTCAAGTCGAGGGATTTTATCTAAAGTGACTTGTCGTCCAACCATGAAGACTTCAACCTCTGATAAAAACAAACAGTTATGTAATATATTCATATATATATATATATATATATATATATATATATATATATATATATATATATATATATAATATAATATATAATATATAATATATATATATATATATATATATATATATATATATATATATATATATATATATATATATATATGAAGGTTCCATTCCATTCAATTTGCACAAAATATGTAGTTTGAATTCTTCAGGTTTACTGTCATTAATTTGTTAAGTGAATACATGTAAATGTATCAACCTGCTCTACATTTTGAATTCACAATGAGCTCATATATTACTGACACTGTGAGCATCATCGTATTAAAATGGCGTGATGTCACTATGATCATCCCATGATCTTACATGTTGTCTTGAAAAACACTCATCCTGAAAAAACATGAAAATGTTTGGACATTTTGAACGTTTGGATCTGGAAGCAAAACCAGCTGGGAACTGAAGCACTTGATTATACAGTGTAAGATATAACCTTTGACCTCGAGATGACCTTACAGTTAATAGTGTACCAGCTTCACCTATTACTAACCAGACTGACTTTATTTCTATCAGACGTCTACAAAAGTTTTTATTGAGAATTAACAGAGTTTCAACTCTAATTTGTTTCATTTGAAGTCACCATACCAGTGAATAGTGATTCCATTAGTTGGCATCTTAACTCTTTTGTCTCATTTGGTCACTGTGCCAAGTGTGTTTGGTAAGCACATTTCGAACAACAAATTAAGTTAAAGTGAGATCAGGTGACGATATTCTGTTCATGGTTTTAATGATCATAGAGAAATAGTCTGATTCCCTGATGTTCCTTAAATCTGCCAGTTGTGTTGTACCATTACTATGTTCATGTCACAAACCCTGTATTACAGCAGCATGCTGCAGCAATATTATAACAATCAGTTAGAAGACTTTAACAAATATGTACCTGAATAGCTTATCTATATTGCACGCAAACACAGAAATCAAAAATCAGCACATGAATCTCAACAATGGTAACAATCAAAAATGCCTTGCTACAATGCATGCTGGGTACCAACTGATTATAGAATTGCTAGATCTCATGATGCAGTAACACAGCATTTGTGATGTGAATATATTAATGGAACAACACAATTGCAAGATTCAAAAGACATCAGTGAGTCAGTATATTTCATTATGATTATAAAACCATCATCACCTGATCTCATTCCACTTTAACTTTCTTTGTAGTGATGGGTCGTTCGCGAATGAGTCGGCTCTAAGAGGTGAACGACGGGAGCTGGCTCGCACATCTGAAGAGCCGACTCTATTTAAAAAAAATAGCCTAAAGAAATGTAATCATTGTGTAATAATGAAATAATGAATGCATTTTATTTTATTTAAAATGATTGACTAATTCAAAGAACAAAAAAAAATATTATATAGGCCTAAAGGCGCACACATTCATTTCGACTGTCTGATCAGCCTCACATTCTGTGTGTGTGCGCGTGTTTGTGTGTGAGCGCACGTGCGTGTGTGCGCATGCTAGTTATACAAAACATAACTAGTGAGATAGTTCATGCTGGTTATAACATGCCAATAAAGAAGAGAGATAAAGAGGGACCAGTTTAATCCTTTCAGTTATTTATTTTTCTTTAATATGGGTTATATTATGTTGTGAGTCAAAAGAGCCGGCTCTTTTCAGTGAGCTGAGTCAAACGAGCCGACTCACAAAAAAGAGCCGAATTGCCCATCACTATTTCTTTGCTACTGTAAATGTGTTTGACAAACACTGTAAAAACAACCAAAAAAGATAAAAGATACAATAAGAGCCCAACTAATTGAAACACTAATCACTATTACGGTGACTTCAAATGAAACAGATAAACCTCTGTTAATTCTCAATAAAAACTTGTCACAAAGATGAGTCGTAGATCCAAGCGCAAGTAAGCGGTTTATTAGATGACAGGTTTGAACAGGAAAATACTCAAAACGCCACTTAAACAGGCGGGCGACCTGGGATACACAACTCCGATCTCCAGACGAGAGACTGGAGAGTGCTCAGTGAAGTTGCCACTTGAAGGCAGGTGAAACAGGACTACAGACAACCTCTCACTCGACTGGCTGCGCAGGAATCACAGATAAACTCCGCAAGGAGAAACAAGGATACAGGAACTGTGAGAGAGACATAAACATAAATGACGACCCGACATCAAGCACAACTAACTCCAGCTAGATAAAGACAGCTAACAAGCATTAGTGACAAGCTGCAGCTGAAGGCTGATTGAGTAATCAGCTGGTGCTAAGCAACAGACCGACAGTCACACCCACAAACCCCACATCTACAAACACACCAACAGAAACTCAGAACGAACACCCGGATTGATGAACCCTGACAAAACTTCTGTAGACGTCTGACAGAAATAAAGTCAGTCTGGTTAGTAATAAGTGAAGCTGGTAATGCTGTTTGTGGAGTTGTTTATTCCTCCTCTGCTGAGATCTTCAGATGTAGTCTTCTTTTCTCTTCATTTGATTTCATCTAAGGCTGTGGCTGAAATTACAATTTTTTTGGCTACGATAAGGTCTAGTTCTGGTTTATTTATTTGCTCTTGGCTAGCATGTGGATTTGCTAATAATTAGTGAAATCAGCTGACTGAATTCATGGGTGGAATAAACATATGGCAGGACTTTTACTCTTTGACCCCTGGATTACACACCTCTGCGCAAATATATGAATGACTTTGCACCAAAAAACTGACCTTTGACATCAACAACAAAATATATGGACAGTGTTTTCAAAACATATGTAATTCTTCACATTATATAGCTGCATTTATCATCGTCGCCATCTGACACATGTGAGTCTACTATATAAACTGGGCCCTGACATCACAGCCCATCCTAGAAATGATTATTATCCTCATCCATCTTTTTCACATAATTAAACTCTTAAAGGTGCTCTGTGTAATTTTTAGCGGCCACTAGCGGTGATGTTTCAGATTGCAACAAGAGCGCTCGTGCTCGTGTGCGTGGTTGATCTCAAGAGCGAGCATTCACTACCGGCCACACGGAGACTTTCAACGCAACGGAGAAAGCATCACACAACATGCTGGAAACTCATATAAACTCCCACTGCAACTTTACAATAATAGGCTACTTTTATCAGCTTGACGTTGAACTAATGCTCCATGCTCGTACCATGATAACGTTACATTGACTGCATTTAGCCGACATGTGATGTTATCTAGCATAAGGCATTTCACTAACTATTCGTGTATGTTTTTTCACAATCAGCAATCTCAGCATAGGTGAATGTATAATATGATAACGAAAACGGTGAACTAGACTGAACAATTTCAGTGTAACAGTAAGACAGTAGGAAGTAGCATTACTGTACTGAACGTGTCTGGAAATGTTTATTATAAACAATGCTAGTAGTGGGATGAGTAACGTTAGACAGTAGATCTAGTACATAAAATAAGTTACATCCTAAAGCACCTACTTTTTGTTATCCTAGAACAGTCTTTTGTATTCATTTCATGTCTCATGTAGTTTACCTTGCTATTTCATTAGAGTTTACTGATATTTATTTGATCATATCTGAAAACTTGTAATTTATCATAATATAAATAGACATTGCATTGGTTTCATTTCAGAATTCCGATGCAGACAATTATGAACCTCTACTAACTGAAAGCATGTATTACTGGTTATGTAATGTGGAAAGCCATAACGTTACAACTGTAGTATTTCACATCAGATAACGTTAGCAACTGGTCGGCGTTAGCCGGCGAACTAATGCTATCTTGAGCCAACTAAAGCACAAAATCACAATATATTTTACATGCTTTAAAGTAATGCTTACCTGTCCAAAAGGAGGAAAGCCAACTCAGGATCTGTTTTTATACCTAACAAAGCGGAGGTCTTTCCACAATTCAAAAGCTCTGCCGATGTTGATCCGTGTTTTCGTCCTGAGTCGATCCGAATCAAGTTGGCCCGACGAGCTTCAGCAGATAAAACTTTTTTGTTTTTTACATTATTTTGGAGTTTGTGTTGTGCTGGAGGCAGGTCGTTTTGTGGTTTTATCAGACTCCATGTCGTTAGCTGAAGTCCCGTCGGTCGCATAGACTGTATACAAGGAGAGGGGCTCGGGAGCGTGCATGCACGTCACTTCCGGTGAATTTCGCGGTAAATCCGACCCGGAGACTTCGCATATAAATATGAATATTGGCCTTCAGAGGTAATATCAAAACCCGATAAGTGTATCATTGTACTGTGTGATTACAACCCCTTCACACACAGGCAATAAAAAAAGGATTCGTTTTAGAAGAAATGTTACACATAGCACCTTTAAGCCTTTTCTGTTCAAATGAACAAAAAAGCACTATTGCAGCACTATCTACATTAAGTATATTTTGTGTCATATTCCAAATCTTCTGAAGTCATTTTTATGTGAAGCTTTATGTGAAGAGCAGAATTAAATGAAAGAAGTGTTTGTCGTTTTGAGTGGCTTTTCTACACAGATAAATCAATCGCGTTGTACCCTATAATCTCAATTTCATTATCAATAATACGTTTCTCCACTCACCTACAACAGCAAGAGTAAAACTGACATTGTCACTCGTGTCTGTCGGCTTCACCAATGTAGAGATGAGTTTCTCACTGGTTTTTAAGATACGGTTTCCATAGGAGGCGAGTTCAGCTGGGCTGACTGATGATGAAGATGAAGATGATGATGACTCTAAAATCTTCCCTGAAGCGTTGAAGGCCACCGTCAAAATGTTGGTCACAGTCTAATTGATTAATCAGATAAATAGTGTCATAGTAAATGTCAAGAGAGCAAATAAGACAGCACTGTTTTGTTAATCATATATTATCTACAGCAGGCATGGTCAAACTCGGTCCTGGAGGTCCACAGCTCTGCAGAGTTTAGCTTCAACCCTGACAAACTCTCCTGTCTGTAGCTTTTTAGTAATCCTGAATACATTGATGAACTGGTTCAGGTGTGTTTGATTAGGGTCCCAAATAGATAGCAACCATCAAAATAATGTTAAATCAATGCTAACTGCATTGAAACAACATCTCTTTTGCTCCCGCAATTAATTATGATTTTTTTTTTTATTTCATCCATAAATCTTTGGTAATGGCATTAAGTCAATGGTATAATTTGATGTTGGTTCAACATGATGCTTGCACTCAGAAAATGAAACGCAACAATTACAAATGACTTAAAGCCACACAGCCTGAAATCAAATGCAAATAAAATAAGAAAATAAATCTCCCAAGCAGAAGCGTTTTTTTTTTTTTTTTTTGTTAAAAAATAACAGAGGTTTAGTAGTTGATGTTTTATTGAAAATATTTGATCACCGTAAATATGATCAGTGTTTCCCTTAGTTGGACAGTTTGACTTTTGTGGTTTATTCTGGATTTAACACCAGTGTTCATCAAAACATATATTGTGATCAGGGTTCTAAATTAACTTTTTTGATCACCAGCCAATGTGCCTGGTAACTTTCTAAAGTTACCAGCCAATCAGAATTTCCACTAGCCAAACTTTTTTCCGGTGAAAAAAAGAGAAATTATGAGTGCCACTGAAAGCATTTGATCATTTTATTAACATTGTTGGCATGGAAAACACATATAAAATACAATACAACACAGAAAGTGCAAACATTTCATTTCAAGTTTGGGATCTATCTATCTATCTATTAGGGATGTGCACGAATATTCAAATTTTCGATCTATAATTATTATTCAAAAAAATAATATACTATTCGAATTTTTTTTCACAGTTATAATTAAGTGCAATTGGTGGAGCTGTGTTTAACAAGTGGATTATTTGTATTTGATCACATAATGTTGTCTGCCTCACGAAGTTTGCTTAGATGAAAATGATAGCCTATTAAAAAATGGAATTACTTTTAACCAATTATTAATTAAACTGAGTTATCATAATACCACCACCACAATGAGAAATCACATGAAATCCAAAGAAACAGCAGTCGATTGATTAAGCAGCTATCCATCACTGCATTAACGACTGCAGGTAAGCAGCTGTACCCCGGTGGAATCGTGATACGAGATGATACCTTCTGGTAGCAAAATGATTTTGAGGGAGACAGGTTTAAGCACAGAAAACGCAAAGTGCTGTCACTTTGCACACAAACACACGCGCGCGTCTCTGCAACGTCTGTTAGCGCAGCGCGTTTTCTCACTCGAGCATGATATAATTTTTTTCTCAACTTGAACGTGAAACAATATAAACACGATAATCATATACTGACTCGAGTATGTACGTTCTGTACGATAATTGCGCGTCTGCTTTTTTTTTTTTTGTGTTTTTCCCCGTCCACGCTGCTTGAGCTTAAATGCTTTTGTTTATATTTTTTGTTTACATATATTGTTTAATGTTCTCAACTAAAAGAAAACCTTAAAGGTGCCGTAAAATCGTTTTTTAAATTATTTTATAATGTTTCCTGGGTTGCCCTTATAATGTTAGTATGTTTTTTAGATAAAAAATAGTCATAATTTAGAAATAAAAGGCATTTTTCCTAGCCTGATTTTAGTCTCTGATTTGAACACTCTGTTTGAAGGGGCGTGTCTGCTGTGAGAACCGGCCTCTGCTGTGATTGGCTGACATGCTTGCATATGAAATGAGACACGTGAAACTCTCTCGAATACTTATACTACAGCTGTTATATACGTTTTAACTATTACAGCTATCGAGCTTAACGAATCGTGAGATGTTTTTCAAGTATTTAAATCTATGTCCATCACATAAAATGTTGCTGTGAAGAGCATTGAACAAGCAGATGACAGTCTGTCTGTTGATCGCGAGACAACGCAGTTTCTCTCTCTCATGCTTTCATCAATGCAAACGATGTAAATACAGTAAGAGCTTCGTTGTGCAGTGTAACAGCGTCATTGATTTCATAACGAGTTTGGCAAGAGAGATAAACTCGCGCTGTGTGGATTGTTCTTTGACCGCTTTCTGTATAGTTTATTCACTGAGAATTAGCCTATTTAACGTTAGTTATGTATGCTCGTTACTTGAAGTTTGCTAGTACTGTACTAGGATCTTGCGCTGGATCTAACACAGTGTAAATTATCTTTAATAAAATTACTTACCGGTTGCAGGAATATGGTTGGAATTACCCCCTTCTTCAGTTTGAGACGCTGAGAGAAGCTTGATATTGTCCCAGGTTGAAAAATAAGTCCGTGGTGAAATGGGCAGAGCAAACTAACAACTTCGAATTAAACTGTTGCGGTATCCGATTATATATAAACATCATCCACGCTTGTTGACATTTCTTTTCTGTGGGAATGGTATGAAAAGTCCTCACATCCCCTGCACAGCCTGGAACATAGCATTTATTTCCATGATCTGCCTTTTTTCTCTCTGATCCTCGCTTGCTCCGATGGTTCGGCTGTGCAGTGCTTGTCATTGAGGGCTGGGATATGCAAATTTTTGGAGGCGTGACCCCCGACTGTTGCGTCACAGTCGGTATTATGTGGAGATTCGCCTGTTTTTCAGGGGTGTTTTTTAAAAACGAGATTTAAATAAGAAGGAGAAAACAATGGTGTTTGAAACTCACTGTATGTCATGTCCATGTACTGAACTCTTGTTATTTAACTATGCCAACATAAATTCAATTTTGAAGTTGAGGGCACCTTTAAGATATATAGTAAGCTTGTTGTGTATATTGCCTAATGTATAAGCTTGTTCAGAAATAATGACAAAAACCTTAAACTTAAAAAAAATAAAGTATCCTATCTCTTTTTAAACAACATTTAAATTTAAACCCAGAAGTCTGTCCCACTCCCAACCACTGCCGCATTTAGTTTAATCTCAACTTTTTACTTTACTTTACTTGGTCCCTCCTCTTTCAGTCTATGCTCCCTGCTCTGGCTCCGTTCGTTCTTCGTCTTCCTTGTGTTTTCTGGTGGATGCTCCGTTCGTTTCCATGATAATTTTTTGCGCTGGTTTCACTGCAAACTGCGCGCAGCCAATGGGCGTATGAAACGTCATCACGTAGCATTACGGCACAGTGTTCATGGGAAATGTAGGAAGTACTGCCAGGGGGATAAATGACCGAGAACAGAACCTTATGCATCACCGGCCAAACTGGCTAGTAAGTTTTTATTAACACCCGCCAAAACTAATTTTACCCGCATTTGGCGGGTTGGCGGGTGTTAATTTAGAACCCTGATTGTGATGCAAGGAAAGTAAGAAACAATGATAATCAGCTGAAACAGTTTTCAGCATCATTAAAAGAATAGTTTACTAATTTCACAAAAGTAGTTACTACTTAAATTAAAGTAGTTATTTGTTAACAATAATTTGTTTAATATCAACACTTTCTTAATTTTGATTTTTAAATATGATGTAAAAATAATCTTATTTTAGACACACATACATAAAGAATCAGCATATGAATCTCAACAATGGTGACATGCTTCATGCCGCAAAACATGCTGGTTTTACTATATTATACTATGGTGGCTCCCAAAATGCATTGCAGCATGAAGCAAGTCACCATTGTTGAGATTCAAATGCTGATTATTGATGTCTATGTGTGTATCCAAAAACATGATCCCTTAAATGTATAATAAAAAATTACAATAAAGAATATCTTATCTGTGGCAAGAAAGTATTATTTGTGAATTTAACTTATTAAGAAATTTCCACTGTCAGTCTGTAGTAATTTGCTGAAACCTCGGGGTGGTGATGGCGCAGTGGATAAGACACATGCCTTTGGTGTGAGAGACCCGGGTTCGAATCCACTGTGAGACACCAATGTGTCCCTGAGCAAGACACTTAACCCCTAATTGCTCCAGAGGCGTGCGACCTCTGAAATATAGCAATTGTAAGTCGCTTTGGATAAAAGCGTCAGATAAATGTAAATGAAAAGGACTTTTTTTGTTACTGGCAATATTCTCAATTAACTATGTGTTTTAATACACACTATTGCAAAAATTACAAATGCACATTATAGCAAATAACTGCCCAACTAAAGGAAAAAAATGATCACCATAATGGTAACCAAACATTTTCAATAAAACATCACCATCTAAACCTCTGTTAATTCAAAAACAATCTTGAGAGATGTGTTGTCTTTTATTTCCAGTTGATTTCAGTTTTCTGGCTTTAAGTCAGTTATAGTTGTTGTGTTTCATTTTCTGAGAGTATAAACATGTAAGATTAATTCAATGCCATTACCATTGATTTTTGGATGAAATCTTAAAAAAAATCAACATTGTGGGAGATAAATAAATGTAGAGCCAAAAATGTACACATTAAAATTTATTTAACATTGTTTTGATGGTTGCTATCTATCTGGGACCCTAATCAAACACACCTGAACCAGCTCATCAATGTCTTCAGGATTACTAGAAAGATACAGAAAAGAGAGTTTATCAGGGTTGGAGATAAACTCTGCAGAGATGTGGCCCTCCAGGACCGAGTTTGCCCATCCCTGATCTACAGTATATAACTGACAAATTTTATATTATTTGATTATTTTTCTTATGAAGACTTACAGTCACTGAGAGCACTTGAGATGTGATGTTCTCGATCTGCTCGAGAAGATTTTGGAAACAGTTCTGACTCTGAAATCACAATTGTGAAAGAAGTAAGCTATTTGTTGATTTTCATGATGTTTTTTACAATTATCAGAGAGCCAAAAATGTATTGCTTCCCCACATAGCAACATTGTGTCGGCCCAGATCCGGCCCAAATCTGGCACTTGTGGAATGCGGATCTGGCCCACATACAGCGAGGAATGACGGCCCTTGGGTGGCCCACTCCTGTTTGCAAGATCTGGGCCACAAGCAGGCCATAGCAATGCCACATGTCAGCCAAGAGAAAAGAAATAAACCAGAACTGGACTTTATCTGAGCCACAAAATCTGTGTATATTAAATATGAAGTAAGTTCAGCCATAATAAGCCTGCTAACAAGCAGAATGACTGAAGGAAAGAAGATAATTAGAGAATTTATTGAGAATTAACAGAGGTCTGAATCTTTCATTTGAAGTTACCATAACAGTGATCAGCGTTTCCATTAGTTGGTCTCTTAACTCTTACCATGTTTACTGACTCCTGTGACAGTGTGTGTACGTCAAACACATTTGCAGTAGCAAAGAAAGCTAAAGTGAAATGAGATGATGTAGGTTTCCTTTTAATTATTTTAAAATCATCATTAAATAGACTGATTTATTAATGTCTTTTGAATCTAACAATTGTTCTGTTCCATTAATATATTCATATCTTAAACCCGGTGTGTCTGCTGCTTGTGATATGGCAATATAACAACAATCAGTTAGAAAATTTTAACAAAAGATTTGATCTACGACGACACACACAGACATCAACAATCTGCGTATGAACCTCAACAATGGTGACAATCAAAAGTACCGTGCTGCAATGCATGCTGGGCACCAGCATAGTACAAAACTCCCAGCATGCATTGCAACATGAATAAATAATGCAGCTGAATTGTCCTATTATTTGTTTAATTTGAGATATTTGCTTTTATTTTTTGCTGTTGTTTTTGTTGTGAGCTTTCCAGTGCTGTTCTGAATTGATGTTTACCTAAATATTTTTGATTGTCACCATTGTTGAGATTCATGTGCTGATTTTTGATATCTGTGAGTGTCATGGTAGATTAGTTTTTTGTGCTCGTTTTTGTTCAAATCTTCTAACTGATTGTTGTAATATTGCTGTATCTCATGCTGCAGTGTGGGGGTTGTGATATAAATAGTTTAATGGAAAAACACAATTCTTAGATTCAATAGACATCAGTAAATCAGTCTATTTAACGATGATTATAAAACCATCAACATATGACATCATCAACAAATCTCACTGTACTTTAGCTTTTTTTTTTGCTGCTGCA
Organism: Chrosomus eos; assembly: GCA_036326025.1. Lineage (NCBI taxonomy): Eukaryota > Metazoa > Chordata > Actinopteri > Cypriniformes > Leuciscidae > Chrosomus > Chrosomus eos. Next base: position 32,222 of record JAZAVI010000476.1, read on the forward strand.
AATGTGTTTGACTCACACACCGACATAGCAGCCAAAAACAGACAAGTGACATAATTAGAGTTAAGAGACCAACTAATGGAAATGCTAATCTCTGTTATGGTGACTTCAAATGAAAGTTTTAAAGCGTTTTAAACACAGTTAAACCTCTGTTAATTCTCAATAAAAACTTGTGTAGACGTCTAACAGAAATAAAGTCAGTCTGGTTAGTAATAAGTGAAGCTGGTAATGCTGTTTGTGGAGTTGTTTATTCCTCCTCTGCTGAGATCTTCACAGATTTAATGTCTTATTTTCTCTTCAGTGGATTTCATCTAAGGCTGTGTCTGAAGTCAGTTGTAGTTCTTGTGTTTCTGCTCGTCTGTTTTTTCTGTTCTCTTCTTTCCTTCAGTGATTCTGCTTGTTAACAGGCTTATTATGGCTGAACTTACTTCATATTTAATATACACAGATTTTGTGGCTCAGATAAAGTCCAGTTCTGGTTTATTTCTTTACTCTTGGCTGGCATGTGGCATTGCTATGGCCTGCTTGTGGCCCAGATCTGGCAAACAGGAGTGGGCCACCCAAGGGCCGTCATTCCTCGCTGCATGTGGGCCAGATCCGCATTCCACAAGTGCCAGATTTGGGCCGGATCTGGGCCGACACAATGTTGCTATGTGGGTCTGCACTAAATGTCACTGTGAAGGTTCAGTGATGTTAGTACAGACACACAACACAAATCTAACGATAATAAATAGAACACCACATTCATATTTCACATAACAAATATCTACAATGAACTACATTTATGAATCTTATGCAGGGTATCTAGTCTGTGTGCATTTTGACCTCACATTGTGACCATAGTATGAGCACACAGTGAGGTTTCACTTTTAGTTCACCGTGACCTCACATCGTGACCAGATCACAAGTATGGTAAGTAAGTTCTGGTATGTAATTATACCAAATCATTGAGTACACTCTGATTATTACTCACACACGTGGCACCACACAAACTAGCCAAATATTAAAAATAAAAGGATTACAATGTAAAAGATGAATATTGTGTACATAAAGATATGGTGGAATCTGGCTTGTTCAGTAGATGGTCTGCTTTAACCTCACGCACGAGTAGATCCATTTCCTCGCTAGAGAAAAGTTCAGTCTTTCTGCTTCCATGTAAATCCGCCATGGTGTGGGCACAACTGGCTTTTAAAGGGAATGGGAGATGAGACTCTGGATGGTTTATTGCACATTACGCCCAAAACACACCCATTTCTCATTAAGAGAATAGAGATGACCCTTTTAGACCATGGTGAACTTGTGCCGTGCGCTTTATGGGCCCTATTTTAACGATCTGAAACGCAAGTGTCAAAGCGCAAAGCGCAATTAACTTTGTGGGCGGATCCCGGCGCTGTTGCTATTTTACCGGTGGGATAAATGACTCTTGCGCCCGACGCAAGTTTAAAAGCCAGCAGCCATATCACCCTGTAGCCCAAGACTGGTTGCCCTGAAGCTAAGCAGGGCTGAGCCTGGTCAGTACCTGGATGGGAGACCTCCTGAGAAAACCAGGTTGCTGCTGGAAGAGGTTCTGTTAGAGAGGCCAGCAGGGGGTGCTATCCCTGTGGTCTGTGTGGGTCCTAACGCCCCAGTATAGTGAGTGACGGGGACATTATACTGTCAAAGAGTACCGTCCTTCGGATGAGACATTAAACTGAGGCCCTGACTCTCTGTGGTCATTAAAAATCCCATGGCACTACTCGAAAAGAGTAGGGGTGTAACCCCGGTGTCCTGGCCACATTCCACCCATTGGCCCCTGCCAATCATGGCCTCCTAATAATCCCCATCCACTGAATTGGCTCTATCACTCTCTCTCCTCTCCACCTATAGCTGGTGTGTGGTGAGCGCACTGGCACCGTTGTACTGTGGCTGCCGTCGCATCATCCAAGTGGATGCTGCACACTGGTGCTGGTTGAGGAGAGAACCCCTGATATGATTGTAAAGCGCTTTGGGTGTACAGTAGTACACAGTAGGACCATCCTGTCACTCAACATTGTCCCCACACACCACAACAAGCCGAAAGCCATTAGACAAACCTTTGATGTTGCAAAGTTAAGGAACACAAGGCGATGCAAAGAGTTTGCTGACCACCTGGATGAACAATTTAACTCTGCTGGCCCTCTGACTGGAAGCACAACTGAAAAGTGGAATCAGTTCAAATCATTAGTGTCAGAATCAGCAGTTTTGACCCTTGGAAAACTAAAACGTATCCACCAGGACTGGTTTGATGAGGGCGATGAGACCATTGGCAACCTCTTGGAAGAGAAGAGGAAAGCCTACATTGAGTGGCAGAATGACATCTTGTCCACCTCGAAGGGTGATCGTTTTCGGCACCTCCAGAGACAAGCACAGACTATGCTGCGCAAGATCCAAAATGAATGGTGGGAGAGAAAGGCTGAAGAGGTTCAGACATATGCCGATACCAAGAACTCTAAGATGTTCTTCAGTGCCATCAAACAAGTATATGGACCAGCCAAGCCTTGTACCACTCCTCTCCTGTCAGCAGATGGTCTTACATTGTTGAGAGACAAGAAAAGCATCAACACAAGATGGAGAGAACATTTTAGCATCTTGCTAAATAAACCTTCCGCTGTTGATCTTGATGCCTTGAACCAGATCCCCCAAAAAAGTATAGTCCAAGCTCTTGATCTTCCACCAACAATGGACGAGGTTACAGAGGCCATCAAGCAAACTAGCCCAGGTAAAACCCCTGGAATAGATGGAATCCCAGCTGAGATATTTAAGTCTGCCGGTCCAGTGGCCCTTGAGGCTTTTTGTGCCCTCCTTGTCAGCATATGGATAGAGGAGGATATACCAAGGGACTTCAAAGATGCCACAATCGTCTCCCTTTTCAAGAACAAGGGTAGCAGAGCTGACTGCGGCAATTACCGGGGTATTTCTTTTCTGTCAATTGCCGGGAAGATCATGGCTAGGATAATTCTCAACCGCTTAATTTCCAACATAGCTGAAGCCAACCTACCAGAGTCTCAGTGTGGATTCCGCCCAGGTCGTAGCACCATTGATATGATCTTCACAATCAGGCAGGTGCAGGAAAAATGCAGTGAGCAGAACATGAATCTCTACAGTGTCTTTATAGATTTGTCCAAGGCGTTCGACACGGTCAATAGAGAGGCCCTCTGGATGATTCTGGCAAAACTTGGATGCCCAGACAGGTTCGTGAACCTAATCAGACTGTTCCATGACGACATGACTGGCCATGTACTGTCCGGAGGTGAAATGTCAGAACCGTTCAGTATTGCCAACGGCGTAAAACAAGGCTGTGTCCTGGCTCCTGTCCTCTTCAATCTCTTTTTTACATGTGTGCTGAACCATGCAGTCAGAGACCTTAAATATGGGGTATTCTTGAGGTACAGGCTGGATGGATCGCTATTCAATCTTCAACGCCTGAACGCTAGGACCAAAACAGTGGAGAGAATAATACTTGAAGCACTATTTGCCGACGACTGTGCTCTTATGGCGCACACAGAGTCTGATCTTCAGTGCATTGTCAACAAGTTTGAAGAAGCCTCTCGTCTCTTTGGTCTGACCATCAGCCTTGGTAAGACAGAGGTCCTGTTACAACGAGCCCCTGCTTCCAATGTCCTTCCTCCCTCTATCACCATTGATGGGACAAAACTAAAGACAGCCGAACATTTCAAGTACCTGGGTAGTGTTATCTCTTGCGATGGAACAATAGACAGGGAGATCAGTGCCCGTATATGCAAAGCAAGTCAAGCTCTTGGCCGCTTGAAAAACCGGGTATTGAGCCAGCATAACATCAGACTAACCACAAAGGTAAAACTGTACAAGGCTATTGTTCTTACTGGCCTTCTGTATGGATGTGAAACATGGACCTTGTACAGAAGACATTTGAAACAGCTGGAACAATTCCACATACGCAGTCTGAGGTCACTTCTCTGCATTGGCTGGTATGAGCGCATAACGAACCTTGAGGTCCTGGACAGAGCCAAGACAACCAGCATCGAAGGCATGATCTTGAAATCTCAGCTTCGATGGACAGGGCACGTCATCCGTATGGCGGACAGTAGATTGCCAAAACAGCTTCTATATGGTGAGCTTTCCTCAGGAAAACGAAAGTGTGGCAGACCACGAAAAAGGTTCAAAGACTGTGTGAAGTCCAACTTGAATCTAGCTGGAATTGCCCCAAAAGATCTAGAGCTTCGCGCACAAGACAGGTCTGGCTGGTGTACTCTCTTAAGGCAGGCACAAGGGGCATTCGAGGTGAGACGCCGCGTGCACATCACTGAGGCCCGTGATAGGAGGAAGTTGGTTAAATCTGCAAGTACTGAACTAGGACAGTTCCCATGTCCCTACTGCGAACGGCTCTGCCGTTCAAGGATTGGACTCTATAGCCACATACGAGCCCACAAATAGATGAGTTGTGCAAAGGATCGTCATCATCGATGTCGATGGACTACCAAGAGTACATATGAAAGCGCTATATAAATGCTTCATTCATTCATTCATAAAAGGGGTTGGTCTGAAACAGCTTCATTATTCATCCCAGCAGGCACAGGATATAGACCACAACGTCAGTCAGACGTTGGATTTTGGTTGAAAATGAAAGTTGGGTTGACGTCTAAATCCAATGTTTGTTTGACGTCAAGCTCCAATGTTGGGCAGTCATAGAATTTTGGTTGGAATAAACCAAACAAAAAGGTGAAATGCATGGCCGTACAATTATTACCAGCTTAACTTAAAACTAACCAGATTTACTTGATTTAATTTCCGGTTTAATGAAATCATATTTTGTATTTTAAAGTCACCATGGTGGTGGTTAGCGTTTGCTTTAGTTGTGCTCTTGACCTTTGACACTTTATTATTAAATGTTCTCTGGCTGCTTTAAGAGTGTGTTTATAAAGCACAATAGTTGAAGCTAAAAAAAGCCATGAGATCAGGTGGTGTTGGCTGTTTATTGATGATGATGATATCATCATGTATTTGCCTGAATCCCTGGTCTTATTCAGTGTCTAATGCTTTGATTAAATAGGACTTTTTTACTATTGGATTTAGTACTGTTTTATTCAAAACAGAAATTTGATTCTACAACATTGTTGTTAATCAAATAATCTACTTGTTTTTTGAATACTATTAAGTGCACAAAAACCTTTAATCTATGGTATTAGTTGGACGCACACAGACATCAAGAAACAGCATATGAACCTCAACAATGGTGACAATCAAACAAAATATCCAGATAATCAGATCAACTCTGAGCATAAAACAAGCTGCATAATTTATTCATGCCACAATGCATGCTGGGAGATATGGATGAGTTTTGATTGGTGGTACCCAGCATGCACTGCAGCATGAAACATTTCATTGATTGTCACCATTGTTGAGAGTCATACACTGATTATTGATGTCTAAATAGAGGAAAAAGTTTAATGCACTAAAGTTTGTAAAATCCTTTATATTATTTGATATAGTATGCTCTCATGCTGTAAAATTAAATTGTTTCAGTTATAAAACATTTAATACACAAATTCAACATAATCTAAATATTAGACCCTAAGATCAGGAATTCAGGCTTCATCATCAATAAACAGCCAACATCACCTGATCTCATGGCTTATTTGCCACAATAAATGTGCTTTATAAACATACAATTAAAGCAGCAGAGAAAATTTTATAATAAAAAGTCAAGGGGCAGGAGTCCAACTAAAGCAAACACTAACCACTATAATGGTGACTTTAAAATACAACTATTACCATTAAACCGGAAATGAAATAAAGTATATCTGGTTAGTAATAAGTGAAGCTGTGAAGCTGTTTGAGTTGTTTAATCCTCCTCTGCTGAGATCTTCACAGATTTAATGTGCTGCCATGCATGTCACATTTTTTTGCGGTGCTTATTCCAACCAAAATTCAACATCTGTCTGACGTTGGAGCTTGACGTCAAACAAACGTTGGGTTTAGACGTCAACCTGATTTTAATTTTCAACCAAAATATGACGTCTGACTGACGTTGTATTAGTTGGAGGCCAACGTCTTCCTGACGTCACATTGACGTACTGTGCCTGTGGGGATAGGTGTGGGTTGGGCGTAACATGAAATAAACCAATCAGAGAGTCATCCAACATACCCTTTAAGAGCAGTTGCGCATGTTGCATGGCGGATTGTTATTATTATGCCGCATTTACCAGGCGCGCTTCAGAATCGGTTCACAGCCGAGGAGATCGATGTTCTCGTCAGGGCCGTAAAAGATAGAGAATTGACGTTGGGGATGGGACAAACCCACCCAAATCAATAGAAAAAAAATATGAGAAAGCTCAACTTAACTGGTAAGTTAAAGAGTAAGGTTTTTAATGTACTTACATTATGTTAAATTATTATGTAATTTTATTATGTTAAATTACATTATGTCAAATTATAGCTAGATTTATGCCTATTTTTTCACATCTTCATGGACACCACACTGATTTCCCTCGTATGGTAATATATTTCCTTGTTATAATGTATGATTTGCAAAAATTAAAACTGCTGCATCTGTGTTGATGAGAGAATCAAAGTGTATGCCCGTTGTGCACCCGCTACATTATGGCCAAGCATGCGCGCTTAAAATAGCATTATGAACAACGCGCCAGTGACTTTAGAACAGGTTTTTTTTTTGGTCAGTGGCGGAATTGTTTTCTGGAACTGCAAAATAGCACTAGGGAATGTTTGCGCCGAAACACTCCTCCTTTTTGCGCCGACCCACCCAGGGAGCGCAAGTTCATTTCCTAGTTTACCGACGTGCATCTGTGGAGGGAAAAGCCCGCTTTGCGCGGGTGCAAAATTGGAATGATACATGCGTCAATGTACAAAGTAATTTCCGCCGGGTGCAAGATAGGGCCCATTGTGTTTATATTGTTAAAATAGGGCCCTAAAACTTAAATTTCACAAACTCAACTTACGGTGCATCCTTCTTCCAGTGTTATATTTATATCTGCAATGACAGAAACCAGCATGAAGACAATAATAAAATACAGCTGCAAATGAAAATTCAGAAGTGTAAGACAAAACTTTAGAAATTAATACATTTACAAATGCAGAGGAGGATTAAATTATTGTATTTATTGCTCGTGTGTCAGCGTTATTTAAATAAATGTTTATTTTATGATAAACAACAAAGCTTAATAGAGTTTAGTTACTAGAACGTTCTCCAAATATTCAATGTTGGTTCTGGGAACATATAAAATGTCAATTTCTACATTTATCAAATTACCAAAATGTTATTTGAAGGTTAGTGTGATGTTCCTAAACATTCGTTCAATCAAACACTTGCTGTGAACAAGCACTGAAAGAGAGAGAAATAAGAACACAAACTACAACTGACTTCAGACACAGTCTTAGATGAAATCAACTGAAGAGAAAAGAAGACATTAAATCTAAAGATCTCAGCAGAGGAGGATTAAACAACTCCACAAACAGCATTACCAGCTTCACTTATTACTAACCAGACTGACTATATGTCAGACGTCTACAGAAGTTCTTATAGAGAATAAACAGAGTTCAGATGACCACCATACTTGTGCACAATTCAGAATTGAATAGAGAATGACTCCTGAATTCCAATTCAATTCTTGAATTTGAATTGAATTTGAATTGATGTCAAAAACAGGATCTAGAATTACAATTCGAATTTGAATTAAAGGAAGCAGAATTGCAATTCAAAACTAATTCTAAGAAATTCATAGAGATATTTTAAGTGAAGTTTAACAATAAAGCTTTACAGTATATGTCAGATATGATTGCATTACATATTCTTTATACCATGGTCTGGGTGAATACTCGATTCTGATTGGCTGCAGGGTGTCCGTTAAAAAGTGATAGAGGACACCTAGTAAAGAAGTTCTGGTGAAACTGCCTGTTTACCATTCGAAATTAATAAATAAATGCGCTGCCTACAACAGCTGTGAGTAACCATAGCAACAGGCAGTCCACACAGGGCGCGCGCTCGTTCAGGGTCCTGGGTTGTGCGATGATGCAATCGGCTGTTCTGGGACTAATACAACAATGAGCGACTTCGTTATTTCATCTTCAGTCTCTCACACTGCTCTCACGGACTGACGGAGCCCAGTAAGCCCGCAGACTGCTCTCGCATCGATGGCCTGTCACAGACATTATTTGACGGCTCTCCAGTCCAGCATCGGAGAGTCGACCTAACGTTACAGCGGTGCTTCGGAGGTTGTGGTTAGTGTAGACAAGTGTAACACATAGTGTTTTATGTGTAATAAAAAAAAAATAACTATGCCTTTGTGTTTCATGAACTAAAAATGCATTTTTGAACCTGAAGGGTTCTACAAGCTGAGCGGACTATGAATATCTCCGGTTGCTAAATAAACCGTCAGGCAAGTTATTATTTGTAAAAACTAGAGATTTAGCCTAATTAAAATATAAACTAATGTTTTAAAAATGTTTTATTTGGCAAGTGACCATGGTATAAGCGGGTTAATGCCCTTCGAGGTGTCCGTTGTAAGGTTTTAATGGACTTCGGGAGGCAACCGTCCTCCGCTGCGCGTCGGCCGGTTTACACCTCGCCGTCGTCCATTAAAACCTTACAACGGACACCTCGTCGGGCATTAACCCTTACATAAATGATATTAGTTTGAACTACTTGTACAGATTACATTAGCAGGAAATATTTCCCCCAGCAATGAATGATCAAAGCTCTAGTCACAGAACAAATAATTAAGTCTGACTTATTGTAATTGTAAATTTGTGGAACATGATAGAACATGATTCCATTTCCCAAAATTACTATGAAAAAAAAAAATTTGAGGTGGACATTTATATATATATATATATATATATATATATATATATATATAATATATATATATATATATAATATATATATATATATATATATATATATATATTAGTGCTGGGCAACGATTAAAATTTTTAATTGCGATCAATCGCATGAATTTCTTGCGATTAATCGCGATTAATCACATTGTTACGCGCAAAATTGAATAATGAATTCTAAAGTAATGTATTGCACACTTTTGATTTAAATGTACTGCTATATACACAAAAGTGCAATAACACGTGGTTTGCAAAAACTTTAAACAAATAAGGTGCTTTATACCAGCAGTATTCCCTTTACACAGTAGCAATAAAATATGTATTGTAAATCTCAACTTAAACATTAATGTAATCAAATCAAATATTAAAACAAAGCAATTTGGCACCTTTTATCTAGTTAAAACGAGTCCAGTTTTCTTGTTTTTTTTTCTGAACAGGTATCAACAGGTATCTTTTATCAGGGAGCAGCAGAAACAGTCTATGTAGTCAGCAAGCAAGCGCTGTGATTGAACCGCTCCCCGGGTTTCACATGCTCCCGTAATTTCGCGTCAACGCGGACAACGACGCAGAATGAAAACCAACGTAGAGGCTCCGGCGTAGGCCCGACGCAGAAGTATAAATCAGCTTTTAGAATGAGGTGAAGTTGTCGAGCACAAGGCAGCGAAAAATGGGTGCATTCCTGTGAAACTGTTGCGGTCAAGCTCGCCTCACGCACGCGCCCGCCCGTTGCCGACGTTGAATTGTCGACGCGCGGCCAGCACAAATCATTGGAAGTGAGACTGATCCTCGGCTCGCTGTTTGTGAGTTTACAGAATCTAAATAGTTATCAGAACATCAACAGAAGGGAGTTCACATGGCAGAGCATCCCCGCTAAACTAAACGCAGGCCTATCAGGTAAAGTTATGTATAATTTTAATTTAAGTTAAAAAGGCTACAGCTGCGTAGCGCACAGAAGCCGTTGCAACCCACTAAACAATTTAATGCCCAAAAGACGTCTTTTCAACGTCTTTGTCACAAAGTCGGACGTTGAATAGACGTCCCCAGAGGAGCCAGAATGTAACGTTTTATGACGTCTTATTGTTGACGTGTTCTGCACGTCTGATATCGACGTTCATGGACCCTTCTTACAAGGTTAAACTAGTTCAAATGTGGCCATTGTAGACATATTTTCAACATCATTTATGGTCTCAATAATGTGCTGAATTTAATCACAGACATAACCTACAGATTTTACTATTTCTGTCAGACGTCTACAGAAGATCTTAGTGAGAATAAGCAGAGGTTTAGATGCTGATATTTGTGTCATTTGGAGTGTCACCAGTGTAGTGATCAGTGCTTGCTTTAGTTGGGGTCTTGGTCCCTGTTCTTCTTACTTTAGCTTAACATTGGCTGCTATATCTCTGTGTTTGTAAAACACGATTGCTATGGCAGAAAAAGGCATGATAAAGCAAGTTCAGCTGATATCAGCAAAATCTTCAAAAAGCAAGCAGCTAATGTTGTCAGATGCTTTGGCATTTATAGCTGCTCACCCTGTCGAACTGCAATATTGCACCAATAGCATGTAATAGTTCACTTATTTAGAGGTGTATAAATAGGATGTGTACACGAAGTTTTGAGCAAGTGTAGCATATAGTCACACACAGAGATCAAGATTTTGCATATGATTCACAATAATGGTGACAATAAAAAAAGCATCACGATGCAATGCATGATGGGTAGCTTTCATAGGACAAAACTCATCCTTGATTCCCAAGTTTTTTTGTTTTGATTGTCACCATTGTTGTGATTCGTATGTAAAATCTTGATGTCTGTGTGTGACTATATGCTACACTTGCTCAATACTTCGTGTACACATCCTATTTATACACCTCTAAATAAGTGAACTATTAAATGCTATTGGTGCCAATAATGCAGTTCCATAGGGTTGGCAGTTATAAATGCCAAATACAAAATTTTAATCACAAAATTAGATGCTCGTTTTATCAATTTAATGTCATCATCAACAAGAAGCTGACGACACTTGATTTTTCTTTTTCTTGGCTTTTTCTGCCATAACAATTGTGTTTTACAAACACAGAGATATAGCAGCCAAAGAAAAGCTAATGTAAGAAGAACTGGGACCAAGAGCCCAACTAAAGCAAACACTGATCACTACACTGGCAACACTCCAAATGACAAATATCAGCATCTAAACCTCTGCTAATTCTCACTAAGATCTTCTGTAGACGTCTGACAGAAAAGTTAAATCTGTATGTTATGTCTGTGATTAAGTTCAGCACAAGTGTCTAAGACAGAAAGTCTTTCCTTCAGATCTGGTTTCTCTCATGATCCAGAGATGTGTGATTTACAGAAGTGTCTTTTATGTTCATGATTTTTGGACAAACACAAACTGAGTTGCTTTTCAATTACATTGAAATAAACATGGGTTTTAATTTAATGCATCCTGAGAGTGTTTATTTGGTCCAGAAACAGTATAAATTGTCTAAATGAGACCATAAATGATGTTGAAAATATGTCCACAATGGCCACATTTGAACTAGTTTAACCTTGTAAAAAGGGTCCATGAACGTCTATATCAGACGTGTAGAACACGTCAACAATAAGACGTCATAAAACGTTACATTCTGGCTCCTCAGGGGACGTCTATTCAACGTCCGACTTTGTGACAAAGACGTTGAAAAGACGTCTTTTGGACAATAAATTGTTTAGTGGGAATGGTTACTATCCATAGAGCGCCTGTCATTCACTCGCGGAGCGCTGTCTCCCTTTCTGTTCACCTGAGAGAACCTGCCAAAGCCTCTCCACTGCTTGTTTGGGTGGGTTATTTGCTGGCTGACCAACATCCCACCCCTCCTGTTATCCAATGTTTGACTGTAGGCCTATGTGTAGTATTCAGAGCCAGTGAGCAACAGACTTAAAAAAAAAAAAAAAAACTGCGTTAACGTGCGTTAAAAAAATTGTCGGCATTAATTCATAAATGCGTTAACGCGATAATAACACGTTAACTTGCCCAGCCCTAATATATATATCACAAAATATCAAAATGTATGCAGGGTTCCTACTGAACAAAATTATGTCCAAAATATGTCTTTTTAACGTCTTTGTCACAAAAGTCGAAAGTTGAAAAAAAGTCCACTGAGGAGCAAGAGTTAAAGTTTTTATGACGTCTTTTTTTGACGTGTTCTGCACGTCCGATATAGACGTACATGGACCCTCTTCGTACAACGTTAAAAACTAGTTCAAATGTGGCCATTGTGGACATATTTTCAACATCATTTATGGTCTCATTTATATATAATTTATACTGTTTCTGGACAAATAAACACTCTCAGGATGCATTAAATTAAAACTCATTTTTATTTCAATGTAATTGCAAAGAAACTCACAGACAGTTTGTTTTTGTCAGACGTCTACAGAAGATCTTAGTGAGAATTTAACAGAGGTTTAGATGTTGATATTTGTTTTATTTGAAGTCACCATTGTGGTGATCAGTCTTTCCTTTAGTTGGTCTCCTGGTCCCCTCTTTTATTTTCTGTTTTAGCTTTTCTTTGGCTGCTGCGGTCCGTGTAAGTTTTGATAGTTTGTTTTTTCGTTTGAACCACAAAACAAAATAACGAGAAACCACCTTTTTTTCGTTTGTCGTTTCAAACCAAAAACAAAGAAACGGTAAAAAAAGAGCCGTTCTCCCGTTTTTGGTTGTGAATCCAAAAACGAAAAATGACAAAACCAAAATCAAATAACGGTCCGATTTTGGTTTTTTGAAATTCCTTTTTCCATTTTTCCGTTTGAAGATCTACATTAAAACATAGACAGGTTGCCCACGTGACCCTGAAGTAATAGTAAATATGGCCTATCAAAATAAAAGCCAAGCTAGAACAGTCATAAAATGCAGTACTAACGTTATACCAGAGTAACGTTAGAAGAAGAAAAATCAATTACTAAATAGGCTTATATAAACCTGGACCGGAATAAATATGTTAGCAACAGTATTAGTATTATAGTTTATTACAGCTATTTAATATATCGTGCCTATCGACATCACCAGTCACGTTTAATGAGCGCAGCGCATTGTTTGGCTCAATACAGTTGGTAATATAGGTTAACCTGAGAACGTATTGTGTGTGCAGAGTTGTTACTGTTAGCGCTAAATTATATAAATAAATTGAAATAGGCTAGGACTTGTCAACGTGAATTCCCACGTGACGTCATGTAGGCATACTTGGGATTCCGCTGTTCCGCCATCAAAATATTGCCATTCGATTGACACCCTCATAAAACTTGTGTTGGTCCTCAAATATAATTTTATCTTAACGCATCATATCTATTTTCAAAAAGCCCAAGGACACACATGCCTCGCTCACATTATACAGTAATAGAAATGTATTGAGCAGGCTAGTTAGTTAGGTAATAGACTAATAGTGATAGTAGTTTGTTAATAATACAATCAAAAACGACATATGAAGGTTCTCAGTCCTCTAGGCCTAATAATCCAACGAAGTTTAAAATCAATATTCATGCGCTGGTTTAAAAAGGCATATGTATCGATAGAAACATTGATCAGCAACACTGCTATTGGCTGTTCAGCGTGGCCAGAGAGCGCGCAGTTTTTCTCCGCAGCAGAGCAAGAGCTGTTTATGCGGAATTTTAATGTTTAATACAAAACGCCAGGAAACACCAAAGTCTGCAAAAGCCGGAGAGGGCTGGCAAGAAGTAGCAGACAATTTAAATCCGAAGTGGCCATGTTAGATGTTTTTAGAACTTATTAGCATACAGTTTATATTTTTGTATTTTAATAATTGCATTATTTGTTCATTGTAATGTCAGTCACCACACTAGAACATGGAAACAAATAAAAGTGAAGTAGCCTACAAAAATATTCTACATAATGGTAATTTTTAGCCTATACTTAGCCTTATTAGTCTCTTTTAAAAAGGCACTGTTAAATATGTTCTGTTTATAAAAGCAACCATGGAAAAGCGTGAGAAAAAAGAAAGAAAATAAACGATCTTAGTAGCCTACACAGTAAAATATGTTTTGCTGTATTAAATTAAGGCCTAATCCAAATAGTTAGTCATTTTAAACTGTTAAATCTTGATTAATAATGAATTGCTTCATCCTGCGAAAGTGAAAACTTAATGTACAAATATTTGCATGAGTTATCGATACATTTATGCAAACAGTTTTGTGCTTTTGTTAAAGCCCGACTCCGATGAAAATGTCTCAGAAAAGTATACTTGCGTGCACTGACTTCCCGTGTCAGCTCCGCTTGGCCGCAGTCTAATCCTGTTGAAATAAGCCTGCTCGCGAGCAGGTTTAAAATTGCGCACCTGTTGCTATATGCAGCAAGCCCAGGAAGAGCATCGAAGAACCAAACTATCCAAGATCATGACAAATTGCCAACAATCAAACCCAGCTAAGTGAGTTAGCGACGTACAAAGAATGGGCATAGGTCCCCAATTGAAAATGAGGCGGAGGTGGTAAAATCCTAACACTAGGGGGTCCGGGGGCATGAGAAAATTTTGTACATTTTTAAGATAAATTCATTAATCTGGTGCACTTTGAGTCACTCGAATATGTTGTTAAAAATAAATAATCCAGCCGCCAACCACCCATTCTTTGATTTAGAGGCTATCTGCATCTGATCATCATACTACAATTTTTCAAAGTGTTAAGCATGATAAGATATCACACTGAAGTAGGCTGATTTAAAATTAACATTTATTTAAATTAAAAGCTCTTCTTTCGGCAAAATTACATTTCCTTTATAGCATAAACAGAGGCTTTACTCCCTTCAAACTTAAATTGTTAATGTTTCACATCACTTTTTGAAAACACTCTTATCGGAATAAATTTTGTACCTTTATAAAGGGCATTTCCACCCTAATTGTAGCCTATTAAATGTATGCTCTAAATTTCTTTTAAAATTCTTACATTTTACCAATATATTCAAATAAAATAATAATTTAGGCTACTATAGGCTCAAATGACATTATTTAGGAGGCCTACCCATAGCTAGCCTATTGTTTCTTAACTTTAATAGTAATATAGGGCTATATTATTATCAACTAATCGCGACTTACATTAAATGAAATAAAACAGAACCTTCCTCGCGTTTTCAGTGATTCCCTGGTTATTTTTTATATTATATTTTATATCACTTTTCCCTTAAAACAAACACAAAACACACACGTGTCCCGGACAAGCGTTATAATGTCAAGCACTGATACGTTGATTGCTTTCCATTAGGACAGTTGTTGAAAACGAAAGTAAATGTGTGACGCGCCTTCATTGCGTTTGTCTTTATTAAACTCACCACATTTGATTATAATGATTTATCTGTCATCCACCCTCGATTGAATGATTTTTTTATTGGGCTACTTGGCCCGCTCGACCCGTGTATTATGAAAGGTGTTTGAAGGCCAAACAATTGGATAACAATAGCTTGAAAAAATTCTGATGTCCATCTACAGAAGCCAATAATAATAAAAATAGGATTATTTTTGTTATTTAGGCTACACACTTGTCATGTTTTATAGCCTACCTGGCTACCTCAATAGCGTCCAGGTTTATATAAGCCTATTTATTAATTGATTTTGTCTTCTTCTAACGTTACTCTGGTATAACGTTAGTGCTGCATATTATGACCATTCTAGCTTGGCTTTTATTTTGATAGGCTATATTTACTATTACTTCCGGGTCACCTGGGCAACCTGTCTATGTTTTAATGTAGAGCTTCAAACGAAAAAATGGAAAAAGGAATTTCAAAAAAACAAAATCGGACCTTTATTTGATTTTGGTTTTGTCATTTTTCGTTTTTGGATTCAGAACCAAAAACGGGAGAACGGCTCTTTTTTTACCGTTTCTTTGTTTTTGGTTTGAAACGACAAACGAAAAAAAGGTGGTTTCTCGTTATTTTGTTTTGTGGTTCAAACAAAATAACAAACTATCAAAACGTACACGGACCCTGCTGCAACTGTGTGTTTGTAAAATACAATTGTTGTCACATTCAGCATTTATAACCATCAACATTGTGAAACTGCAATATTGGCACCAATAGTGCTAAACTGATCACTTTCTTGAAGGTTTATAATAATCATGATTTTTTGAGAAAGTGTGTCATATAGTCACACACAGACATCAAGATTTTGGATATGAATCACAACAACGGTGACAATCAAAACAAAAAAAAAGCTTGGGAATCAAGGATGGGTTTTGTACTATGAAAGCTACCCATCATGCATTGCAGCATGAAACTTTTTTTTATCGATAACATTTTGTTAAATAAGTGTTTTTTTTTGTGAATCATATGCTAATTATTGATATCTGTGTGTGACTACCAATACATTGTGTGCACATCGCTTTTAAATAAATCTAAAAAAAAAATTTAAGCTATTGGTACAAACATTGCAGTACCATGAGGTGGCCAGCTATACATGCTAAACATCTGACAGCATTAGATTCTTGCTTTTCAATGATTTTCTCATCATTAGCAATGAGTTAACAACAGCTGATGAGCTTGGTTATTTCTGCCACAACTATTGTATTAATCACACAATCAGAGAAGCCTAAATAATTCTAGGACAAGACAATCGGGGAGCAAGAGCCCAACTAAAGCAAGCACTGATCACCACAATGGTGACTTCAAATGACACAAATATCAACATTAAACCTCTGTTGATTCTCATTAAGATCTTTTGTAGACGTCTGACAGAAATAGTCAAAGTATCTGTATTTTATGTCTGTGATGAAGGACAGCACAAGTGACAAATTTCCGATGTAACCTTCCTAACGCTGAATATATGTGAGATTCAACACATTCTTTCTGTTGTGTGACTGTGTGGAATTTCTTTGAATTGGCATGAATTTAATTCCACTTCCTGTCATTCCAATTCAAATTCAACTTCCTGTGGGGCGGAGTCAATTCAATTCAAATTCCAATTCATGAATTGAATGGAGGCCAATTCTGAAATTCTGAATTTTGCACAAGCCTGACCACTAACGTCAAATACGATAGACAATTAGCATATAGCTAGGATTGGTGGTATGGTTCCGTTCTGCGCATCCTTTCAGCCTAGCATGATTAAAAGCAGCAATAGGTTTAGATGTCATTTTATTTTCATTTGATGTCACCATGATGGTGATCAGTGATTGCTTTAGTTGGGCTCTTGACCCTTGACTTGATCATTAATTTTCTTTGGCTGAAAAAAGCAGGGCTATTGAACATACAAAAGAAAACACACATAGATTTCCTATTGATGTACCTGTTTTTTTTACTCTCAAGGTCACTTTCATTAAAAGAAAGAATTATTGAGTTATATGTTGATTCTTCATGTTTCTTTACTCCTAAAAAAAAATAAACCAGCTCGAAACTTTTTCTTTGTAACATATATAATTTTTACATTTCAGAATATTATAATACTAATGTCACAATATTACAAGAGTCAAGTGAAAAATTAAGACAATAATCTTATACCCTGTATAAAAGTAAAGTTTCTCTATGTTTTATATAACCTCATCTAATGTATACAAAGCTTTGACTCAAAATCATAACAGTGAATCAGGTCACCACACCTATACATTTCAAACATCATCTGACTATCTTTCTCCTACATTTTTTGCCATAACAATTGTGTATCATTAACACAGTTGAAGTGTCCAGTGGAAATCTTGTGTTAAAAACTCAAGGGTCATGAGCCCAACTAAAGCAAACACTGATCTCAATCAAGGTGACATCACATTTCTGCTAAAGTTTTTTTGCACTTTATTCAAATAAGAATATTTTACTTTAATTGTATGGTTTTTGTTTGGCAGCCGTAGCTGCCAGTCATTTGACCTTTTTTTTTTTGTATGATTCTTTTTTACAATGAAGGTATATGATCATAATAATACAGGAAATACCTGTAAAATAACAGTGTTTGTCAGTTTATTAAATTTAGGATGTTTTACTTTAATGTTACAGTTATTATTTAACTCTTAATTTAATTTAATTTTCGAGCTGCACAAACCAAACTCTAGTCAGGCCAATCACATCGTGTATAGAGTTGGTGGGCGGGCTTAACATAATGACGGCAGAGTTGTGACGGTTCCGCGTGATTTCCCTGCTACTGAAAACAAAGAAGATGCTGGAGCTGCTGGTGAACAGCGGTCTTTCAAATCGGCAGCACAGCATATATGACAGCACTGAGTCTGTCTCTGGCTCAGCACCAGCCAACACGCGAAAGCACGTTTGAATTTAGCAGTTGATCACGTGATGCACTGACCCTTCTAATCACACCGGTGTGATCGTACATGTGAAAGGGTTAAAAAAGGAAGATGTGTTCAGAGTTTTGACGACCGGATACCCTGGTGGGAAAACTTCATCCCTCATTCGAGGTCTGTGTGTGTGCTCTCTCCACTCTGTGTGTGCTCTCCTGTCCGCTGTGTGTGTGTGTGTGTGTGTTGTGTGCACTGTGTGTGTGTGCTCTCGCTGTGTGTGTGTGTGTGTGTGTGTGTGTGTGTGTGTGTGTGTGTGTGTGTGTGTGTGTGTGTGTGTGTGTGTGTGTGTGTGTGTGTGTGCTCTGCGCTGTGTGTGTGCTCTCAGCAGTGTGTGTGTTCTCCGCTGTGTGTGTGTGTGTGTGTGTGTGTGTGGTGTGTGTGTGTGTGCGCTCTCCACTGTGTGTGTGTGTGTGTGTGTGTGCTCTCCGCTGTGTGTGTGCTCTCTGCTGTGTGTGAGCTCTCCACTGTGTGTGTGTGTGTGTGTGCTCTCCGCTGTGTGTGTGCTCTCAGCAGTGTGTGTGCTCTCCGCTGTGTGTGTGCTCTCAGCAGTGTGTGTGCTCTCCGCTGTGTGTGTGTGTGCGCTCTCCACTGTGTGTGTGTGTGTGTGTGTGTGTGTGTGTGTGTGTGTGTGTGTGTGTGTGTGTGGTGTGTGTGTGTGAGTGAGTGCGCTCTCCGCTGTGTGTGAGCTCTCCACTGCGTGTGTGTGTGGTGTGTGTGTTGTGTGTGCTCTCCACTGTGTGTGTGCTAAATATGAAACTATAAATCATCAACATCTAAACCTGTTTATTCTCTATAAGAACTTCTGTAGACGTCTGACAGAAATAAAGTCAGTCTGGTTAGTAATAAGTGAAGCTAGTAATGCTGTTTGTGGAGTTGTTTAATCCTCCTCTGTTGAGATCTTCAGATTTAATCTCTTCTTTTCTCTTCAGTTGATTTCATCTAAGACTGTGTCTGAAGTCAGTTGTAGTTTGTGTTCTTATTTCTCTCTCTTTCAGTGCTTGTTCACAGCAAGTGTTTGAATGATTGAACGAATGTTCAGGAACATCACACTAACCCTCAAATAACATTTTCGTCTTTTTATAAATGTACAAATGGACATTTTTTACGTTCCCAGAACCAACATTGAATATTTGGAGAATGTTCTTGTAACTAAACTCTGTTAGCTGAGAAGCTTTGTTGTTTATTATAAAATCAACATGTATTTAAATAACGCTGACACACGATCAAGAAATACAATAATGTGTCTAACACTGAGAAATCAACTGTAGCAATGGACTTACAAAAAATCTATTGGAGGCAACAATATGTTGCTACTGTATTTACAGTAAAGCACTGGCAAGATCAGCTGATGTTTTTATTGAAGTGTAAATTTATAGTATTGTGTTTATAGTGGTACAGTAAATATTTCATTCTTCTGACGCAAACACACATCTATCCAATAGTACAGAGCGGCATTTCCTAAAAGCATCGTAAGTCTATAAATTGATCATAGAGATTGTGTCAGTTGTTCTACGATCAACTCAGGCTTATGATGATGCTTTTGGGAAATACAGCCCTGATCTTTAGCCTAGAAAACATTAGAAAACATTCAGAAAACAAGCCAATAGAGACACAGTGTGTTACATTACCAGGTGAGATGGTCACTGGTGTGACAGTTGTAGGGCTGGTGTAAATGCTGCCAGTGTCTGAAAGTTTGGATGAATAATAATTAATGAACAGAAACACAAATATCATGAGAAAGAGCTCATGTGAATATAATTACCTGCACAGTATGCTGAATTACACACAGTTGGACTAACCAGCTCATAGACATAATAATCGCCTGGACAGGCTTTGACTTTAATAGGAAAAGACCCGAAATAGCAGCAGTAACTCCCAGCGTAACCGCAGACATCTCGAGTGACGACTCCATCTGTTACTGTTGGGTGTCCACCACGTATCCACAGTGCGATATCAGTGCCACAGCTGTACTGAGCAACACACGTGTCTGGGATATGAGCGCTGAGGCCGTTAATGAAGAGACGATACCAGCCGCTCCAGGGGACAGACCAGTCACACATGTAGTATGAATGTAAGCCATATGTATTATTGATGGATCTCCATGGATTGTCCAGCACAGTGTAGTTGTAGCAGGGGTCTGTAGAGAGATTAGCTGTTATGAATATATATTAAGAAATTAAGTTTCTGAAAAACATGTTTTAATACAAAATGTAACAAAAAGTGCAGCTTTAGACATTATTTATTTTCTTCTTCTTTTGTTAATTCGGAGCAATTAATTTTGATCCACAATATTTTTTCAAATGCATTTATAGGATTATTTAAACATCAATGCGTCTCAAAGAAAAAGACAATCTTTTAAATTGGAAGTAAACACGTTACATACCAGTATAATCATGTACATATCATTATTATTATTATTTAAAATATTTATCTCCATTGTTTATTACTATTTAAAAATTTCCATTGCCAGGTTTTCAGCGGGAATCCACATAAACTAATATTAAAGAAATAATCTGGTATTCAGTGTCCTCAATATTTCATATGCAAATAATGAAACATGTTTAAACTAAATGATTTCACTAAAACAGCAGTATTTATTTTACAGAAAATAATGAAGTTTCTGAGCATGTGAAGTGTTTTATTCCAGTAGTGTCCTCATCAACACTGTATCAGTGGTTTGATCGTGTCTGACTCTAAACTAGCACTATTGAGAGAGAGAGAGAGAGAGAGAGGAGAGAGAGAGAGAGAGAGAGAAAAGAGAGAGAGAAGAGAGAGGAGAGAGAGAGAGAGAGAGAGAGAGAGATCTGTCGTTCACACGTGACAGTCAGTGTTTGTACTGAGAGATGAATGAGGGATGAAGGATGAATGAGGGATGAATGAAAGATGAATGAGGGATAAATGAAAGATGAATGAAAGATGAATGAAAGATGAATGAAAGATGAATGAGGGATGAATGAGGGATGAATTGAAAGATGAATGAGGAATGAATGAGAGATGAATTAGGGTTGAATGAGGGATGAATTGAAAGATGAATGTAAGATGAATGAGAGATGAATGAGGGATGAATGAAAGATGAATGAGAGATGAATGAGAGATGAATGATGGATGAATGAGAGATGAATGAAAGATGAATGAAAGATGAATGAAAGATGAATGAGAGATGAATGAGATATGAATGAGGGATGAATGATGGATGAATGAGAGATGAATGAAATATGAATGAAAGATGAATGAGAGATGAATGAGAGACGAATGAGAGATGAATGAGGGACGAATGTGGGATGAATGAGGGATGAATGAGGGATTAATGAGAGATGAATGAGAGATGAATGAGGGATGAAGAGGGATGAATGAGAGATGAATGAGAGATGAATGAGGGATGAATGAGGGATGAAAGAGATGAATGAAAGATGAATGAGGGATGAATGAGAGATGAATGAGAGATGAATGAGAGATGAATGAGGGATGAATGTGGGATGAATGATGGATGAATGAGAGATGAATGAGGGATGAATGAGAGATGAATGAGAGATGAATAAGGGATGAATGAGGGATGAAAGAGATGAATGAAAGATGAATGAGGGATGAATGAGAGATGAATGCGAGATGAATGAGGGATGAATGAGGGATGAATGAGGGATGAATGAGAGATGAATGAGGGATGAATGAGAGATGAATGAGGGATGAATGAGAGATGAATGAGGGATGAATGAGAGATGAATGAGGGATGAGTGAGAGATGAATGAAAGATGAATGAGGGATAAATGAAAGATGAATGAGAGATAAATGAGAGATGAATGAGAGATGAATGAAAGATGAATGAGGGATGAATGAAAGATGAATGAGGGATGAATGAGAGATGAATGAAAGATGAATGAGGGATGAATGAAAGATGAATGAGGGATGAATGAAAGATGAATGAGGGATGAATGAAAGATGAATGAGGGATGAATGAAAGATGAATGAGAGATGAATGAGGGATGAATGAGGGATGAATGAGAGATGAATGAGAGATGAATGATGGATGAATGAGAGATGAATGAAAGATGAATGAGAGATGAATGAGATATGAATGAGGGATGAATGATGGATGAATGAGAGATGAATGAAATATGAATGAAAGATGAATGAGAGATGAATGAGAGATGAATGAGAGACGAATGAGAGATGAATGAAAGATGAATGAGAGATGAATGAGGGATGAATGTGGGTTGAATGAGGGATGAATGAGGGATTAATGAGAGATGAATGAGAGATGAATGAGGGATGAAGAGGGATGAATGAGAGATGAATGAGGGATGAATGAGGGATGAAAGAGATGAATGAAAGATGAATGAGGGATGAATGAGAGATGAATGAGAGATGAATGAGGGATGAATGTGGGATGAATGATGGATGAATGGGAGATGAATGAGGGATGAATGAGGGATGAATGAGAGATGAATGAGAGATGAATGAGGGATGAATGAGGGATGAAAGAGATGAATGAAAGATGAATGAGGGATGAATGAGAGATGAATGCGAGATGAATGAGAGATGAATGAGGGATGAATGAGGGATGAATGAGAAATGAATGAGGGATGAATGAGAGATGAATGAGGGATGAATGAGAGATGAATGAGGGATGAATGAGAGATGAATGAGGGATGAATGAGAGATGAATGAGGGATGAATGAGAGATGAATGAGAGTTGAATGAGAGATGAATGAGAGATGAATGAGGGATGAATGAGAGATGAATGAAGGATGAATGAGAGATGAATGCGGGATGAATGAGAGATGAATGAGGGATGAATGAGAGATGAATGAGGGATGAGTAAGAGATGAATGAGGGATGAATGAGGGATGAATGAGAGATGAATTAGGGATGAATGAGAGATGAATGAGGGATGAATGAGAGACGCATGAGATATGAATTAGAGATGTTTGAGGGATGAATGAGAGATGAATGAGAGATGAATGAGAGATGAACGAGGGATGAATGATGGATGAGTAAGAGATGAATGAACCCACCAGGCACAGTACGTCAATGTGACGTCAGGAAGACGTTGGCCTCCAACTAATCCAACGTCAGTCAGACGTCATATTTTGGTTGAATATTAAAATCAGGTTGACGTCTAAACCCAACGTTTGTTTGACGTCAAGCTCCAACGTCAGACAGATGTTGAATTTTGGTTGAAATAAGCACCGCAAAAAAATGTGACATGCATGGCAGCACATTAAATCTGTGAAGATCTCAGCAGAGGAGGATTAAACAACTCAAACAGCATTACCAGCTTTACTTATTACTAACCAGATATACTTTATTTCATTTCCGGTTTAATAAAATTAATAGTTGTATTTTAAAGTCACCATTATAGTGGTTAGTGTTTGCTTTAGTTGGACCCCTGCCCCTTGACTTTTTATTATAAAATGTTCTCTGCTGCTTTAATTGTGTGTTTATAAAGCACATTTATTGTGGCAAATAAGCCTTGAGATCAGGTGATGGCTGTTCATTGATGATGAAGCCTGAATTCCTGATCTTAGTGTCTAATGTTTAGATTATGTTGAATTTGTATTTGTAATGTTGTTTTATAACTGAAGCCATTTAATTTTACAGCATGAGCAATGCCGTTTTATCAAATAATATAAAGTATTTTACAAACATTTAGTGCATTAAAGTTTTTCCTCTACTTAGACATCAATAATCAGTGTATGACTCTCAACAATGGTGACAATTAATGAAATGCTTCATACTGCAGTGCATGCTGAGTACCACCAATCAAAACTCACCCATATCTCCCAGCATGCATTGTGGCATGAATAAATTATGCAGCTGGATTTTTTTAGCTTGTTTTATGCTCAGAGTTGATCTGATTATCTGGATATTTTGTTTGATTGTCACCATTGTTGAGGTTCATATGCTGTTTCTTGATGTATGTGTGCGTCCCAGTAATACCATAGATTAAAGGTTTTTGTGCACTTAATAGTATTCAAAAAACAAGTATATTATTTGATTAACAGCAATGCTGTATAATCAAATTTCTATTTTGAATAAAACAGTACTAAATCCAATAGTAAAAAAGTATTTTTTAATCAAAGCATTAGACACTGAATAAGATCAGGGATTCAAGCAAATACATGATGATATCATCATCTTCATCATCAATAAACAGCCAACACCACCTGATCTCATGGCTTTTCTTAGCTTCAACAATTGTGCTTTATAAACACACATTTGAAGCAGCCAGAGAACATTTAATAATAAATTGTCAAAGGTCAAGAGCACAACTAAAGCAAATGCTAACCACCACCATGGTGACTTTAAAATACAAAATATGATTTCATTATACCGGAAATCAAATAAAGTAAATCTGGTTAGTTTTAAGTTAAGATGGTAATAAGTGTACGGCCATGCATTTCACCTTTTTGTTTGGTTTATTCCAACCAAAATTATATGACTGCCAAACGTTGGAGCTTGACGTCAAACAAACATTGGATTTAGACGTCAACCCAACTTTCATTTTCAACCAAAATCCAACGTCTGACTGACGTTGTGGTCTATATCCTGTGCCTGCTGGGAAAGATAAATGAGGGATGAATGAGAGATGAATGAAAGATGAATGAGGGATAAATGAGAGATGAATGAGAGATAAATGAGAGATGAATGAGAGATGAATGAAAGATGAATGAGGGATGAATGAGAGATGAATGAAAGATGAATGAGGGATGAATGAGAGATGAATGAGAGATGAATGAGAGATGAATGAGGGATGAATGAGAGATGAATGAGAGATGAATGAAAGATGAATGAGGGATGAATGAGAGATGAATGAAAGATGAATGAGGGATGAATGAGAGATGAATGAGAGATGAATGAGGGATGAATGAGGGATGAATGAAAGATGAATGAGAGATGAATGAGGGATGAATGAGGGATGAATGAGGGATGAATGAGAGATGAATGAGGGATGAATGAGGGATGAGTGAGAGATGAATGAAAGATGAATGAGGGATAAATGAGAGATGAATGAGAGATAAATGAGAGATGAATGAGAGATGAATGAAAGATGAATGAGGGATGAATGAAAGATGAATGAGGGATGAATGAGAGATGAATGAAAGATGAATGAGGGATGAATGAGAGATGAATGAGAGATGAATGAGAGATGAATGAGGGATGAATGAGAGATGAATGAGAGATGAATGAGGGATGAATGAGGGATGAATGAGAGATGAATGAAAGATGAATGAGGGATGAATTAGAGATGAATGAGAGATGAATGAGGGATGAATGATGGATGAATGAAAGATGAATGAGGGATGAATGAGAGATGAATGAGAGATGAATGAGGGATGAATGAAAGATGAATGAGGGATGAATGAGAGATGAATGAGAGATGAATGAGAGATGAATGAGGGATGAATGAAAGATGAATGAGGGATGAATGAGGGATGAATGAGAGATGAATGAGAGATGAATGAGGGATGAATGAAAGATGAATGAGGGATGAATGAGAGATGAATGAGAGATGAATGAAAGATGAATGAGGGATGAATGAGGGATGAATGAGAGATGAATGAGAGATGAATGAGGGATGAATGAAAGATGAATGAGGGATGAATGAGAGATGAATGAGAGATGAATGAAAGATGAATGAGGGATGAATGAAAGATGAATGAGAGATGAATGAGGGATAAATGAGAGATGAACGAGAGATGAATGAAAGATGAATGAGAGATGAATGAGGGATGAATGAGGGATGAATGAAAGATGAATGAGGGATGAATGAGAGATGAATGAGAGATGAATGAGGAATGAATGAAAGATGAATGAGAGATGAATGAGGGATGAAAGAGAGATGAATGAGAGATGAATGAGGGATGAATGAGGGATGAATGAAAGATGAATGAGGGATGAATGAGAGATGAATGAAAGATGAATGAGGGATGAATGAGAGATGAATGAGAGATGAATGAGGGATGAATGATGGATGAATGAAAGATGAATGAGGGATGAATGAGAGATGAATGAGAGATGAATGAGGGATGAATGAAAGATGAATGAGGGATGAATGAGAGATGAATGAGAGATGAATGAGAGATGAATTAGGGATGAATGAAAGATGAATGGGAGATGAATGAGGGATGAATGAGGGATGAATGAGAGATGAATGAGAGATGAATGAGGGATGAATGAAAGATGAATGAGGGATGAATGAGAGATGAATGAGAGATGAATGAGGGATGAATGAGGGATGAATGAGAGATGAATGAGAGATGAATGAGGGATGAATGAAAGATGAATGAGGGATGAATGAGAGATGAATGAGAGATGAATGAAAGATGAATGAGGGATGAATGAAAGATGAATGAGAGATGAATGAGGGATAAATGAGAGATGAATGAGAGATGAATGAGAGATGAATGAGGGATGAATGAGGGATGAATGAAAGATGAATGAGAGATGAATGAGGGATGAAAGAGAGATGAATGAGAGATGAATGAGGATGAATGAAAGATGAATGAGAGATGAATGAGGGATGAATGAGGGATGAATGAAAGATGAATGAGGGATGAATGAGATGAATGAGAGATGAATGAGGAATGAATGAAAGATGAATGAGAGATGAATGAGGGAATGAAATGAGAGATGAATGGATGAATTGAATGAGAGATGAATGAAGATGAATGAGAGATGAATGAGGGATGAATGAGGGATGAATGAAAGATGAATGAGGGATGAATGAGAGATGAATGAGAGATGAATGAGGGATGAATGAAAGATGAATGAGGGATGAATGAGGGATGAAGCAGAGATGAATGAGAGATGAATGAGAGATGAATGAGGGAATGAATGAGGGATGAATGAGAGATGAATGAGAGATGAATGAGGGATGAATGAAAGACGAATGAGGGATGAATGAAAGATGAATGAGAGATGAATGAGGGATGAATGAAGATGGATGAGAGATGAATGAGGGATGAATGAAAGATGAATGAGAGATGAATGAGGGATGAATGAAAGATGAATGAGGGATGAATGAAAGATGAATGAGAGATGAATGAGGGATGAATGAAAGATGAATGAGAGATTAATGAAAGATGAATGAGAGATGAATGAGGGATGAATGAATGAGGGATGAATGAAAGATGGAATTGATGAATTATTATAAAGTGTTAAACTCAGGTGATGTGATAAATGTATTAGTTGTGACATCATTGTTGAGTTTCAGATGCTGATTGTGTAGAAATAACACTTTCATTGATAACTTTGTATAAATCTTGTTCTGTTCTTGTTCTGTTTAAAACTTGTTTTTGTGTTGTTTATACACTCACAGAAATCATCATTCTGCTATGAAACACAACAATGGTGACATGTTTTTTGAAAACTCCTGCAAAGACTGAAATAAAAGTAACTGAAACATCACAAGCTCAACTAAAGTAGACGCTGATGCTGATCAATGGTGACGTCAAACAAAACAATAAATTATAATCATCTAAACCTGTTATTCTCAATAAAACTTGTGTAGACGTCTGACAGAAATAAAGTCAGTCTGGTTAGTAATAAGTGAAGCTGGTAATGATGTTTGTGGAGTTGTTTAATCCTCCTCTGCTGAGATCTTCAGATTTAATGTCTTCTTTTCTCTTCAGTTGATTTCATCTAAGGCTGTGTGTGAATAAAGGTTGTGTAGTTTGTGTTCTTATTTCTCTCTCTTTCAGTGCTTTTTTCACAGCAAGTGTTTGAATGATTGAACGAATGTTTAGGAACATCACACTAACCTTCAAATATAATTTTTGTCTTTTTATAAATTTTCAAATGGACATTTACGTTCCCAGAACCAACATTGAATATTTGGAGAACGTTCTTGTAACTAAACTCTGTTAGCTGAGAAGCTTTTTGGTTTATTATAAAATCAACATTATTTAAATAACGCTGACACACAAACAAGAAATACAATAATGTGTTTAACCTGAGAAATCCACTGTAGCAATGGACTAACAGAAATCAGGAGGCAACAATATTTTGCTACTGTATTTTTAACAGTAAAGTACTGGCAACAACAAAAAGCCAGTAGAGACACAGTGTGTTACATTACCAGGTGAGATGGTCACTGGTGAGACAGTTGTAGAGCTGGTGTTAATGCTGCCAGTGTCTGAAAGTTTGGATGAATAATGATTAATCAACAGAAACACAAATATCATGAATGTGTAGAAAGAGTTCATGTGAATATAATTACCTGCACAGTATGCTGAATCACAGAGAGTTGGTCTGAACCAGCTCATAGACATAATAATCGCCTGGACAGGCTTTGACTTTAATGGGAAAAGACCCGATATAGCAGCAGTAATGTTCCAGTCGACCGCAGACATCTCGAGTGACGACTCCATCTGTTACTGTTGGGTGTCCACCACGTATCCAGTGCGGTATATCAGTGCCACAGCTGTATGGAACACACGTGTCTGGGATATGAGCGCTAGGTTGTTAATGAAGAGACGATACCAGCCGCTCCAGGAGACAGATGTGGTCACACTTTTGACTGTAAGCATGTGTATTATTGATGGATCTCCATGTATCGTTCAGCACAGTGTAGTTGTAGCAGGGGTCTGTAGAGAGATTAGCTGTTATGAATATATATTAAGAAAATAACAAGTTTCTGAAAAACATGTTTTATTACAAAATGTAACCAAAAGTGCAGCTTTAGACATTCATTTTTTTTCTTCTTCTTTTGCTAATTCGGAGCAATTCATTTTATCCACAATATTTTTTCAAATGAATTTATAGAATTATTTAAACATCAATGCGTCTCAAAGAAAAAGACAATCTTTTAAACTGGAAGTAAACTGTGTGTGTGCTCTCCGCTGTGTGTGTGTGTGTGTGTGTGTGTGTGTGTGTGTGTGTGTGTGTGTGTGTGTGTGTGTGTGTGTGTGTGTGTGTGTGTGTGTGTGTGTGTGTGTGTGGTTGTGTGTGTGTGTGTGTGTGGTGAGAAGGGTATTCCTGCACAACCGGAGCTGCGTTTCAGACGTTTTAGGAGGACCCCAGTTTTAGGACCGCAGTTTCAGGACCCTAGTTTTCTGTTACAGTGCCACCTACCGAACTGGATCACCGAAAACACTAATTTTACCCTTTCGTGGCAAAGATCACAGACGGCCCCAGATTATTGTTCAATATTCGTTAAAACATCACACTCTTACTTAATTTGATCTAGACAAACTGAGCATCATTAGAAATATTTAAAACTTCGATAGCTTCTGTTTATGATAAAACTGGTTTGCAGTGACATTCATTTCTTAATTTATGACAGGAGTGCAAAATTATTAATCTGTAACGTTCGTTATTTTGAATAGAAATCATTACTCATAAAGCAGTCATTCACGTCTTCTCCGGTTTATTTGTGTTCACATACATACATCCCATCTTTAATGTCCAAATAGAGAAATCTGATTTTCATGTTCACAAATGCGATCTGATAGACGTCAAACAGGAACACAGCGAGATCGTCTATGATCTATCTCTTTTTGTTTGACTTTTTTTATTTTATTATTAGACATTAAAACCCTTTATGCCAAGGTTGAAACTACACTTAAATGGCATTACAAACAACATACATATTATAACTAATTAACAAAAATATTTACAGGACCAAATTAAACAAAGGATGCAATTCAATTAAATACTCATGTTTATAGTTTCAATTTTAAAGACTCTTACAGTTTGTGTTTGTCCAAAAGTTTCAAAATTGAGCCCACTTCTTCGTATAATAGCAATTTCTAGGATCTAAAAACAATCTGGAAGAAAGACTTTCTGTTCACACACAAGTAACTTAACACATCTTTACCTTCAATGTTAATTTTTGTCAGACGTCTTATCATAGTTTTAGAATTTTAAAGAGTTTAGATGTACGTCATAATTTGTATCAATTGGAGTGTCACCAGTGTAGTGATCAGTGTTTGCTTTAGTTGGGCTCTTGGTCGCAGTTCATATTACTTTAGCTTTTCTTTGGCTGCTGTATCTCTGTGTTTGTAAAGCACAATATTGCTATGGCAGAAAAAGCCAAGATAAAGTGAGTTCAGCTGATATCAGCAAAAATCTTCACAAAGCAAGCACTGTTGTCAGATGCTTTGGCATTTATAGCCGCTCACCCTGTGGAACTGCAATATTGCACCAATAGCATGTAATAGTTCACTAATTAAAGGTGTATAAATAGGATGTGTACACAATGTTTTGAGCAAGTGTAGCATGTAGTCACACATAGACATCAAGATTTTGCATATGATTCACAATAATGGTGACAATAAAAAAAGCATCATGATGCAATGCATGATGGGTAGCTTTCATAGGACAAAACTCATCCTTGATTCCCAAGTTTTTTTGTTTTGATTGTCACCGTTGTTGTGATTCATATGTAAAATCTTGATGTCTGTGTGTGACTACATGATACATTTGCTCAAAACGTAATGTTAACATGCTTTTTTTCCACCTTCAAATAAATGATTGTTTTAATGCTACTGGTGCCAATAATGCAGTTCCACATGGTTGGCAGTTATAAATGCCAAATACAAAACTTTAATCACAAAATTAAGTGCTTGTTTTGCCAAATTAATATCATCATCAACATGAAGCTGATAACACTTGATTTTACTTTATCTTGGCTTTTTTTTGCCATAGCAATATTATGTTTTACAAACACAGAGATGCAGCAGCCAAAGAAAAGCTAAAGTAAGAAGAACTGGGACCAAGAGCCCAACTAAAGCAAACACTGATCACTACACTGGTGACACTCCAAATGACACAAATATCAGCATCTAAACCTCTGCTAATTCTCACTAAGATCTTCTGTAGATGTCTGACAGAAATAGTTAAATCTGTATGTTATGTCTGTGATTAAGTTCAGCACAAGTGTCTGAGCCAGAAAGTCTTTCCTTCAGATCTGGTTTCTCTCATGATCCAGAGATGTGTGATTTACAGAAGTGTCTTTATGTTCATGATTTTTGGACAAACACAAACTGACTTGCTTTTCAATTACATTGAAATAAACATGAGTTTTAATTTAATGCATCCTGACAGTGTTTATTTGGTCCAGAAACAGTATAAATTGTCTAAATGAGACCGATTAATGGATAGTTGATAATATGCACACAATGGCCACATTGAACATATTTTACCTTTCGTGGAAAGAAAGGGTCCCATTTGAATCGTCTAAAATCACGACGTGCATAACAATGTCAACAATAAGATGTCATAAAAACTTACTATCTGGCTCCTAGAGGTGACGTCTATTCATTCAATTTTGACGTTGTGACAAATCGACGTTGAAATAGAATCTTACTTGGACATTCACTTTGTTTAGTGTGTACATACGGCATCCGCCAGGGCTCTTAGTCCAATGGTGCACATATTGGGAGAAATAATGATTTTCATGTTCCACTAAATTATGCGATCTGAAGCTCAAACAGCGAACACAGCGAGATCTGTCTATGGATCTATCTCTTTTTTTTTTTTTTTTTATTTTTATTCAGTATTAACAATATAATACAACAACATCTGTTTATGCCAGGGTTGATACACAAAATACACTACTAAAACAGGCATACAAGACAAACAATAACCATAAATTAAATAAACTAAAACAAAAAATAAAACAAGACCAAATTACATAAAAGGATGCAAATTAAACATATTTAGAGAGTATACGATCAGTCTTAATAGCCTTTCTATTTTTAAGACCTCTTACAGTGGTGTGATATTGTTTTAGCTCTGCTAAAAGGTGTTCAAAATTTGGTTTGGACTCTGCCCACTTCTTCTTATGAATATGGAATTTTCCTAAGACTAAAAACAATTGGACAAAAAAAGAAAAATCCTTATCTGTTCCACCATCATCAAAGTAAATAAACACATCTTTTCCCTTCAATGTTAAAGTTTGTCCAGTTTTACGTCTTATATAGTTTTCAACATCTTTCCAAAATATCTTACTGTATGTACAGTCATAAAACAAATGACAAATTGTTTCATCATAATTACCACAAAAGGTACAGGAATATTCAATATCAATTTTAAATCTCTCTAAAGTTTTCTTAGCTGGGTATATTCTATGTACAATTTTATAAGACACCTCCTTTGTTTTATTATTTAAGAGGAACTTGTCCCCAATTAACCACATTCTTTCCCATTTGATTTCTCCAAACTGAGAAGCCCAAAAGGATCATGCTGCAGGAAGTGTTTTAGTGTGCATTAGATTCCTAATGTATTTGTTTGGACATTTTTTGGTAGTGATGTCAATGTC
Organism: Chrosomus eos; assembly: GCA_036326025.1. Lineage (NCBI taxonomy): Eukaryota > Metazoa > Chordata > Actinopteri > Cypriniformes > Leuciscidae > Chrosomus > Chrosomus eos. The sequence continues at coordinate 64,587 of JAZAVI010000476.1, forward strand.
GCCAAGGAAAATTTCTTGTGTAGTCACATAACTGCCACTTACACCAGTTGAGTTATATTTTAAAATCTGAATGATATTTCTTGGCACAGCATCAAAAACGATAGCATACTCCCTAGGGGAGACAGGAAATTTTACTTTTGAAAGAAATTCGTTGTATGTTAGTAACTGACCTTCTGTGTTCATGAGTTGTTCAACTAATAAAATGTTGTTATCAACCCATCTTTGGTAATATATAGATTTATTTTTATATTGAATATTCCTGTTGTTCCAAATATCACAGTTCGTGGGAGAAAAATTGTGTTTGTAGACCATTTTCCAGGCCAACAGGGCATGTTTGTGAAAGTTGGCCAACTTCACAGGTAACTTCTCAATTTTAAAATCACATTTCAACAAGAAGTTTAATCCTCCCAGTGAATCAAAAATGTATTTGGGAAAGGTGTTCCAAATGGTCTCTGCTTCCTTAATAAAATTACTTAACCATCTCACCAAAAAGGAATTACTTAAGGTTTCAAAGGTCAACATTTCAAGACCACCATCTTTCCTTAAATTACATAAAATATCTTTACGTAAATAATGGGATCTATTCCTCCAAATGAAATTAAATAAGATCATATCAAGTTTTTTATATACACCAGCTGGCATTCCCATGGATAAAGATAGATAGACAGCACGTGATATCCCTTCTGCCTTAGACAATAAAACTCTGCCATTCAGTGACAAATCCCTCATCAACCATATATTAAATCTTTTCCTTATTTTCTCTACTATGGGGTCAAAATTGAGATTGCAACGTCTTTTTTCATTTTTATCAATGATGACCCCCAAGTATGTTATTGTATTTTTAACAGGAATACCACTTATTTCTGATAAGTCACATTCCTTTAGTGATAACAAGGCGGATTTATTTAGATTCATTCTTAAACCAGAGACTTCGGAGAATTTTGTGATAGAATCAATTGCTTTGATAACCTCGTGCTTATTACGGAGAAATAATGCCGTGTCATCCGCTAACTGTGAAATTTTAAATTCTGTACCTAATGTCAATATACCTTGGAACTGGGCATTTTTAATATGTCTGGCCATGATTTGTGTAACAAGGAGAAAAAGAAAAGGGCTAAGGGGACATCCTTGTCGTATTCCACGACCGACCTCAAATCTAGGAGTTGTGCCATGCGCAAGTTTAACTGAGCTATTACATCCACTGAATAGCCTTTAAAAACTGTTCTCCAAAACCAAAGCATTTGATTGTTTTTAACATAAATTGATGACTAACTGTGTCAAATGCTTTATAAAAATCGACAAATAGTACAAAACTATCATCTACTATGTATTCATTGTAATCAATCATATCCAAAATCAAACGTATATTATTACCTATATTCCGGCCTGGCATAAATCCTGATTGTTCTTCATCAATTATATCATTTAACCCTGATTTTAATCTTTTAGCAAAAATTAGTGCAAATATTTTAGCATCATTATTCAATAAACTAATCGGTCTCCAATTTTCAATACTTAATTTATCTTTGTTTGGTTTGGGTATCAGTTTAATAAGTCCTTGTCGCATAGTTGGTGGGAGTTCCCTTTTCTTAATGGCTTCTATATAAACTTTAACTAAAAAAGGAGCTAACAATTGTTCAAAAACCTTGTAGAACTCACTTATTAGCCATCATTCCCTGGCGATTTATTTTCTTTTAGAGAGGCAATACATTTTTGCACTTCTGATAAACAAATCTCTCTGTCACAAACCAATTTAAAGCCATCGTCAATGACATTAATATAATTTTGTTTACTTTTTAGGAAGAGATCCATGTTTTTTGCATTTTCGATATCAGTAGAATACAATCCTTGATAAAAATCAGCAACGTATTTTGAGATCTGCATCTCATCATCACAAACAACATCATTGATTTTCAATTTACTTAGGGATGATACTTCAAAGTTTCTTTTTTCTAGATTAAAGAAATATTTAGTGCATTTTTCCCCTTTTTCAAGCCATTTCCTCCTAGATCTGACAAAAGCCCCTTTAGCTTTGTCTTCGTACATTTTGTCCAATTTAAGTTGTAAAGAAGTTAATTCTGTAAATTCACATCCAGTTAAATTAACTTTCTCTGATAGCTTTATTTATCTGGTGATAACTCTGGATTCTTCCTCTCTCTTATCTTTGGCTATTTTCTTACCTAGTGTTATAGCTAACTTACGAACTTCAAATTTCATTAGCTCCCAGCAGCTTCCAAAGTTGTCATCAAGATTAGCTTTTCTCCAATATTTTCCAATTATCACAGCGGCATCATCCTTAAATTGTTTATTTTGTAATAGCATTTGGTTTAATTTCCAATAATCTCTGTTTGGTCTGTCACTAAGTATTATTAAATCTATCTTTATATAAATGGCCTAGTGATCTGTGAGAACAGTAGGTTCTATATGAACTGAAACCATCTTGTCATCGATCTCCGAAGAGATCAACCAGATACGGGACTGCTGTGACCTATCTTTATTACTCCAAGTATATATGCTTTTGTTGGGATTTTTGTGTCTCCAGATATCGACAAGACTCATCCTTTGACATATATTCTCTAACTCATCTGATGAACTGTTTCTTGGAGGCCATCTATCCAGATTTCCATCCATAACTGTATTAAAATCACCCCCCCCCCAAATAATCTTGGCAGTAGGAAAAGTTGTAATCAGCTGGTTAATTTTATTTTCTATTGTTGTAAATAATAACTTGTTGTCTTTTTTGTTGTTACACGCATATATGTTTATAATAATGAATTGGGAATGATCTACATCACCAACCAGTATTACCCATCTCCCATTTGAATCTGCTAAATGTTTAATAATGTGCCCTTTAAAGTTTCCCTGTAAAATAGCGACCCCTGCTGACCGGTTACTCCCAAATGAAAACCATATATTTTTCCCCCATTGACTCTTCCAAAAAGAACTATCCGAAGTAGTAGCATGAGTCTCCTGCATAAAATAAAAATCAGCACCTTTGTTTTGAAAAAATAAAAATAAACATTTCCTTTTCAATTGGTCTCTAGGACCTCTGGCATTTACAGAAAAAACAGATACAGACATAAAAACTCAGAACAAATAACGGTAACTGTATGAACTTCTTTGCAAAAACTGCAGAGATAACTGCTCTAATGTAATCATTAGCTGCATCAATGCCCCTTATTAGACATGGGGGGTTACCTTAAGATATGAATGCACTTCAACAGAGCATACATCTTTCCTTTTCAGGTGTCTTTAATTTCGTTTCCATTCACAAATGCTCTGGTCCCCACGAAATAAGCCTTCTCTCCTCTCTTTCTTGCCGCTTCTACAGTTGGCCAGAGCCGGCCGCGAATGGCTCTGTCTTCAGCGGTCAGGTCTTCTTTGAAACGAAGCTTCTTACTGCTCAGGAACTCACTCTTCTTAGATGCCCTCCAGATTAAGTCTCTCGCTGTTCTCGACACAAACCGGATGATCACTGGTCTTGGTTGCTGATTGGAATTGCCATCTTTGCGTCTTCCAATTCTGTGGACAACGTCGATTGCCTCCATCACTGCTCCAACCTCACTAGCCGACAGCACCGCACGGCAAACCTCTTGCACACGAGACTTCAAGTTGTCATCCTCTCTCTCTGGGATCCCATGTTAACGTAAGTTCTGTCGTCGGCTATACTGATCACTCTCATTTACTTTCGTTTCCATGTCATTGACTTTTCTCTGGAGTGTCTCACATGAAGCTTTTAAAATGCTATTCTGCTTTTTCAGATCTGCCACTTCTTTATGACAAAAGTCCAAAGACTTTTTCAAACCATCTATCTGGACTGTATTGTAGTGTACCGCCTTGTCTGTCTGATCCGCCCGTTCGATTATCTTGTCGATGACGGCAGTGATGATGGTATCCTGAAGTTCCAGAAGCGATGGCTTTTCTTCGTTGCCTCTTGCCTTTTTTATTTGAGGTTTTGTAGGCGTGTTAGGAGATGAGACACACTCCTCAGAAACACTGGCCTGGCATGCATAAGAGTGTATTTCTCGGGCAGTCCGTTTTTCCTTAATTGTCTCCACTTCCATTGCGCTGTTATGTTAACTGCAGAGTTAGCAATGACTAGCTTGAATAATAAGACGCTATTTTTCCGAAAACCGGCAGAAAAAAACTATGAAATGCAATATCATTGAAGTCGAGCAATCAGTGAAAAAACTTTTAGCAGCAAAATTAAATTCTAAATGTTAATTTGAGCAGCAATCTTCAACAGTCGTTACAGGTCTATTCAAAACACGTCTGGTCTCGCCGCCATCTTGAATCGGCCCCCCTATGGATCTATCTCTCCGCTTCCTGATTTGTGTCAGTTCTCTGCGCTCTCTTATTCGCTATAGAGCTGTCAATCATCTCACGTGGTTTATCCCGCCCTTCAGCACTATTAGAACAGATGTGTTAAAAACAACACATAATGTGTTAAATTTTAACACATGTGCTGAATCAGCTCAGGGACAACACATATTGTGTCAAATTTGACACAACTTATGTGTCCCTTTCTTTAACACATCTATTGTGTCAACTAGGTCAACACAAAGATGTGTTATTTTTACACAAAGATGTGTTAACTTGTGTTTTGATGGATTAATGTGGAATTAAAAATGTACACTCTAAAAAGAGATGTGTTGTGTCAGTTTTAACACATATAGTGAGTGTGCTCAGGGACAACACATGTTGTGTCAAATTTAACACAATAAATGTACAAGTCATTTTAATACACACATTGTACTGACTCACTGTACTGGACATTATTCAGTTATTCATGCTTCAACTCATAATTGATAATGCTGCTTTTGACAAAAGTTGATGAGAAATAACAGTTAACAGAGTTTGCACTTTGAATTTAATTCAAATGTAGCAACTGACAAAATATTGTATATAAATAACATGTATTTACACTGGCCTGTTTGTTTGAGAATGTAGCAAACACTTTATACCAATCACAGTGATGGTGAGTGTCGGCGCGCTCTTATAAAACTATTACACATGTTGTGTAGATTTTAACACATGTGCTGAATCAGCTCAGGGACAACACATGTTGTGTAGATTTTAACACATGTGATGTGTGTACTCAGGGACAACACATGTTGTGTAGATTTTAACACATGTAGTGTTGTCGCTCACGGACGACACATGTTGTGTAGATTTTAACACATGTAGTGTGTGTGCTCAGGGACAACACATGTTGTGTCAAATTTAACACACAACCTGTGTTATATCTTAACACACCTCTGTGTTTATAAGGACTACACATGTTGCATTACCTTTAACACCATTAATGTGTTATTCCTCTTACACAGAAATGTGTTGAAACCTTTTACACACTAATGTGTTATAGTTACACAACTTGTGTCAGATATGTGTCACATGTGACTGTAGGTGTGTATTTGCCAGAGTTACTTCCTGTGTTTTTACAACTGAGTGTTTGGATGAACACTGAAATGTATTGTTAACTTGTGTTTATGTAGTCCAGTGACTTTAATAAAGAGTTTGTTTGAACATTTGGATGGTTTAGACATCATGGATCTACATAGACAAGCTCTTATTGAGAATTAACTGAGCTTTAGATGTTGATGTTACATTGAATGTTTTATTTGAAGTCACCAGAATCGTGATTAATGGCTCCTTTATTTGAGCTCTTGACCCTTCACTCTTCTTTTAGTGTTTCTCTGGCTGCTTTAACAGTATTGTCATATATTACAATTCGTTGTAGTGAGAGAAAATATGATCAGATGTTGCTTGATGATGTCATAATCAGCAAGTGTTGATCAGATCGAGTATATGGATGGTGAGAATTCATTATTTTATGTGCTGTTAGTTATAACACTCTTGTCACACTACACCATGCTATCCAGTAGTGCAGAATAAGAATAAAAAAGTTTTCTGATAATTTTAATCTGCAGCAAAAAGAAGTCAAACACAGACCTCAAGAATCAGCGTATTAATCTCAACAATGGTGACAAAAAAAAGCTTCATGCTGCAATGCATGCTGGGAGTCATGGATGAGATTTGTACTATGGTGGCATCCAGAATGCATTGCAGCATGAAGCTTTTCATTTGTCACCATTGTTGAGATTCATATGCTGATTCTTGAAGTCTGTCTGATACCTTAGACTGAAAGGCTCTCTATGAAATGTGTTTAAAAAATTAATTAAAAGTTAATTGCAATACGCTTAACTTTTTAAAAATCATCTCATAAATATTACACTCCTTCAAATATTAAACTCTTGCTTGTCCATCTTGTCCATGATGATAATATTATCACCTGAGCATGTTATTCCCATGATTATTTCAGCTATTTCATATGTGTTTAAATAAACTCACATTTATAGCAACCAGAGAAAACTAATATTAAAGAGTCCATGGTCAAGAGCCCAATTAAAGCTGACACTAATCACGATTCTGGTGACTTTAAATTAAACATTCAATGAATCGTCAACACCAAAACCTGTTAATTCTCAATAAGAGCTTCTGACAGAAATAAAGTTAATCTGATTATTAATAACAAGTGAAAGCAGCATTTGAAAAAGACATTGAAAAAGAGGCATGATGTGATTGGCTGCAAAAAAAAAAAAAACACCCATTAATCTGTATGTTTTCATGAATGAAGATTTCATTTATTTATATGAATGTATTGCTTTATTTATTTTAGAGCATTTTATGGGATACCATATAAAATATACCTATAATTTTTTTCATAAACACAAACTCTCCTCCACCCAGTGCTATTCTATCCACACAGCAAAATCCCCAGTGTTAAATTAACACTGCTTAGTGTTTATATGAGTCCACACTCTCAGAGTGTTAAATGAACACTGAAGCAGTGTTAAAGTTAATGAGATAATTAAGTGAATAATTGAGTGATGATTGAGCATTATTGAAGACACCTGATGTTAACAAGCAGAATCACTGAAGGAGAAAACCGTAATTGGTATGTTACCATTATGGAGATACATGTTTTCTTTAGTTGGGCTGTTGACCCTTAAGTCATTAACTTTAGAAATTGTTTGTCTGTTGTAATCCAGTTATAACAGCAGGATGAACAAATAGAAAAGGTGATCTGATGGTTATGTTTTAACGTAATCATTATTTCACAATCATTTGCCCTGAATCACTGAATTTATATAGATTACAATTATTGAGTAAAATTTACTTTATTATTTATAGCTGCACTGTCCTTGAGAAACGATATAATTTTAACTTTTACAATGTAATTCAAATAATTTCTTAAAAGTTGTTCACATCAGAAAACACTTTCTTTCTTCTAGTAAACACAGACATCTAGAATCAGCCTGTGAATCTCAACAATGGTGACAATTATAAAGCATGTTGCAGTGCATTCTGGGTGCCTCCAATCAAAACTCATTCATGGCTCCCATCATGCATTGCTGCATGAATAAATAATGAGCTTATGTTCAGAGTTGATCTGTTTGTCACCATTGTTGAGATGCATACGTTAATTCTTGATGTCTGTGTGTGCCAACATAAAACATTTTTCAAAACGTTTTTTTTTTTTTTTGTAATTGATTAAATCTTTTGGTTTTTTTAAAAATTTTATACTATACAAGATGTTATAATCCATAAGGTATAATGGATATAAGGTGAAATTATGCTCACATTGAGTGCAGTGATTCAGGCCAACCTGTGTTCATCTGGCTGTTATAACTGAATTTCAGCAGCCAAACAAATTCTAAAGTTAATGACTTAAGGTTCAAGAGCCCAACTAAAGCAAACATTGATCTCCATAATGGTAACATACCAATTATAAAGGTTTTCTCCTTCAGTGAACGCTTCAGATGCTTGTTAACATCAGGTGTCTTCAAAAATACTCAATCATCACTCAATTAATCACTTAATTATCTCATTAACTTTAACACTGCTTCAGTGTTCATTTAACACTCTGAGAGTGTGGACTCATATAAACACTGAGCAGTGTTAATTTAACACTGGGGATTTTGCTGTGCAGAGTTACATTTTAACACACATTGTGTGTTAAAAATATACACAACATGTGTCAAAATACCATCAACAAATCCTGTGTGTTGTTTTTAACACATCTTTTGTTAGAGTGTACACAACATGTGTCAAAATACCATCAACACATCCTGTGTGTTGTTTTTTAACACATCTTTTTTTAGAGTGTGCATGACACGCTGCTGTGTACACTGTAGACTTCCTCATTCTGACCTCCGCGATAACAAAGCTACACATCTCTTCACCTGAAACAAGAAGCTAATAAATGCACGATTTATACGTGTGTGTGTGTGTGTGTGAGTGTGTGAGCTATGCTCTCCGCTGTGTGTGTAAGCTGTGCTCTCCACTGTGTGTGTGTGTGTGTGTGTGTGTGTGTGTGTGTGTGTGTGTGTGTGTGTGTGTGTGTGTGTGTGTGTGTGTGTGTTTTGTGCTCTCCGCTGTGTTTGTGCTCTCCTCTGTGTGTGTGTGTGTGTGTGTGCTTTCCGCTGTGTGTGTGCTCTCCTCTTGTGTGTGTGTGTGTGTGTGTGTGTGTGTGTGTGTGTGTGTGCGTGCTCTCCGCTGTGTTTGTGCTCTCCGCTGTGTGTGTGTGTGTGCTCTCCGCTGTGTTTGTGCTCTCCTCTGTGTGTGTGTGTGTGGGGGGGGGGGGGTGTGTGCTCTCCACTGTGTTTGCCCACATAGCAACATTGTGTCGGCCCAGATCCGGCCCAAATCTGGCACTTGTGGAATGCGGATCTGGCCCACATGCAGCGAGGAATGACGGCCCTTGGGTGGCCCACTCCTGTTTGCCAGATCTGGGCCACAAGCAGGCCATAGCAATGCCACATGTCAGCCAAGAGTAAAGAAATAAACCAGAACTGGACTTTATCTGAGCCACAAAATCTGTGTATATTAAATATGAAGTAAGTTCAGCCATAATAAGCCTGTTAACAAGCAGAATCACTGAAGGAAAGAAGAGAGCAGAAAAACAGACGAGCAGAAACACAAGAACTACAACTGACTTCAGACACAGCCTTAGATGAAATCCACTGAAGAGAAAATAAGACATTAAATCTGTGAAGATCTCAGCAGAGGAGGAAGAAACAACTCCACAAACAGCATTACCAGCTTCACTTATTACTAACCAGACTGACTTTATTTCTGTTAGACGTCTACACAAGTTTTTATTGAGAATTAACAGAGGTTTAACTGTGTTTAAAACGCTTTAAAACTTTCATTTGAAGTCACCATAACAGAGATTAGCGTTTCCATTAGTTGGTCTCTTAACTCTTATTATGTCACTTGTTTTTTTTGGCTGCTATGTCGGTGTGTGAGTCAAACACATTTGCAGCAGCAAAAAAAAAAAAGCTAAAGTACAGTGAGATCTGTTGATGATGTCATATGTTGATGGTTTTATAATCATCGTTAAATAGACTGATTTACTGATGTCTATTGAATCTAAGAATTGTGTTTTTCCATTAAACTATTTATATCACAACCCCCACACTGCAGCATGAGATACAGCAATATTACAACAATCAGTTAGAAGATTTTAACAAAAACGAGCACAAAAACTAATCTACCATGACACTCACAGATATCAAAAATCAGCACATGAATCTCAACAATGGTGACAATCAAAAATATTTAGGTAAACATCAATTCAGAACAGCACTGGAAAGCTCACAACAAAAACAACAGCAACAAATAAAAGCAAATATCTCAAATTAAACAAATAATAGGACAATTCAGCTGCATTATTTATTCATGTTGCAATGCATGCTGGGAGTTTTGTACTATGCTGGTGCCCAGCATGCATTGCAGCACGGTACTTTTGATTGTCACCATTGTTGAGGTTCATACGCAGATTGTTGATGTCTGTGTGTGTCGTCGTAGATCAAATCTTTTGTTAAAATTTTCTAACTGATTGTTGTTATATTGCCATATCACAAGCAGCAGACACACAGGGTTTAAGATATGAATATATTAATGGAACAGAACAATTGTTAGATTCAAAAGACATTAATAAATCAGTCTATTTAATGATGATTTTAAAATAATTAAAAGGAAACCTACATCATCTCATTTCACTTAAGCTTTCTTTGCTACTGCAAATGTGTTTGACATACACACACTGTCACAGGAGACAAAAGAGTCAGTAGATATGGTAAGAGTTAAGAGACCAACTAATGGAAACCCTGATCACTGTTATGGTAACTTCAAATGAAAGATTCAAACCTCTGTTAATTCTCAATAAATTCTCTAATTCTCTTCTTTCCTTCAGTCATTCTGCTTGTTAGCAGGCTTATTATGGCTGAACTTACTTCATATTTAATATACACAGATTTTGTGGCTCAGATAAAGTCCAGTTCTGGTTTATTTCTTTTCTCTTGGCTGACATGTGGCATTGCTATGGCCTGCTTGTGGCCCAGATCTGGCAAACAGGAGTGGGCCACCCAAGGGCCGTCATTCCTCGCTGTATGTGGGCCAGATCCGCATTCCACAAGTGCCAGATTTGGGCCGGATCTGGGCCGACACAATGTTGCTATGTGGGTGTGCTCTCCTCTGTGTGTGTGTATGTGTGTGTGCGTGTGCTCTTAGCTGTGTGTGTTTGTGCTCTCCGCTGTGTTTGTGCTCTCCTCTGTGTGTGTGTGTGTGTGTGTGTGCTCTCCGCTGTGTGTGTTTGTGCTCTCCTCTGTGTGTGAGTGTGTGTGTGTGTGTGTGTGTGCGTGCTCTCCGCTGTGTTTGTGCTCTCCGCTGTGTGTGTGTGTGTGCTCTCCGCTGTGTTTGTGCTCTCCTCTGTGTGTGTGTGTGTGTGGGGGGGGGGGGGGGGGGGTGTGCTCTCCACTGTGTTTGTGCTCTCCTCTGTGTGTGTGTGTGTGTGTGCGTGTGCTCTTAGCTGTGTGTGTTTGTGCTCTCCGCTGTGTTTGTGCTCTCCTCTGTGTGTGTGTGTGTGTGTGTGCTCTCCGCTGTGTGTGTTTGTGCTCTCCTCTGTGTGTGTGTGTGTGTGTGTGTGTGTGTGTGTGTGTGTGTGTGTGTGTGTGTGCGTGCTCTCCGCTGTGTGTGTTTGTGCTCTCCGCTGTGTTTGTGCTCTCCTCTGTGTGTATGTGTGTGTGTGTGTGTGTGTGTGTGTGCGTGCTCTCCGCTGTGTTTGTGCTCTCCGCTGTGTGTGTGTGTGTGCTCTCCGCTGTGTTTGTGCTCTCCTCTGTGTGTGTGTGTGTGGGGGGGGGGGGGGTGTGTGTGCTCTCCACTGTGTTTGTGCTCTCCTCTGTGTGTGTGTGTGTGTGTGCGTGTGCTCTTAGCTGTGTGTGTTTGTGCTCTCCGCTGTGTTTGTGCTCTCCTCTGTGTGTGTGTGTGTGTGTGTGTGTGCTCTCCGCTGTGTGTGTTTGTGCTCTCCTCTGTGTGTGTGTGTGTGTGTGTGTGTGTGTGTGTGCGTGCTCTCCGCTGTGTTTGTGCTCTCCGCTGTGTGTGTGTGTGTGCTCTCCGCTGTGTTTGTGCTTTCCTCTGTGTGTGTGTGTGGTGGGGGGGGGGGGGGGTGTGTGCTCTCCACTGTGTTTGTGCTCTCCTCTGTGTGTGTGTGTGTGTGTGCGTGTGCTCTTAGCTGTGTGTGTTTGTGCTCTCCGCTGTGTTTGTGCTCTCCTCTGTGTGTGTGTGTGTGTGTGTGTGTGCTCTCCGCTGTGTGTGTTTGTGCTCTCCTCTGTGTGTGTGTGTGTGTGTGTGTGTGTGTGTGCGTGCTCTCCGCTGTGTGTGTTTGTGCTCTCCGCTGTGTTTGTGCTCTCCTCTGTGTGTATGTGTGTGTGTGTGTGTGTGTGTGTTTGTGTGTGCGTGCTCTCCGCTGTGTTTGTGCTCTCCGCTGTGTTTGTGCTCTCCGTTGTGTGTGTGCTCTCCGCTGTGTTTCTGCTCTCCTCTGTGTGTGTGTGTGTGTGTGTGTGTGTGTGTGTGTGTGTGTGTGTGTGTGTGTGTGTGTGTGTGTGTGTGTGTGTGTGTGTGTGTGTGTGTGTGTTCGTGTGTGCTCTCCACTGTGTGTGTTTGTGCTCTCTGCTGTGTTTGTGCTCTCCTCTCTCTGTGTGTGTGTGTGTGTGTGTGTGTGTATGTGTGTGTGGGTGTGTGCTCTCCACTGTGCAGAACACGTCAAAAAAGACGTCATAAAAACTTTCATTCTGGCTCCTTATGGATGTGACGCGTCTGAAATACATAGAATATGTTTGGAAAATCAACAATCAAACCATCATGGCACTTTTTTTGACGCATAATGGCTGTGTTTTCACATTAAGAAGACTGTCTGAAATGATTCTGAAGATCCCCCCCATGAATGTTCTCTATTTGGAAAGAATGAATCATTCTAGAATGACTGGGGTGGTTTTGTCATGGAGTAAATAAATCCGCATAGAAACTAATATTAATAGAATGTTAACTAATGTAGTTAACTAGACTTTAATAAATGGAACCTTATTGTAAAGTGTTTCTGATTTATGTCTCTTGAGTTCAGTGTTGGACAGATCAGTTGTTTTAACCATTCATTAAAGTGAATCGGTTCAAATGAGTCATTAGTTCGCAAATCGGACGTGTCATTCAAATATTCAGTGTTGGTTCTGGGAACATAAAAAATGTCCAGTTTTCTTGACGTTAGAGGAACGTGTTTTAAAGGTATAATGTTCCTCAAACGTTCTTTCAACTTAATTTTGATTTAAAATTCAACGTTATAAGAATGTTGATTTCTAACATTCCGAAAACATAAAAATGTCCAGTTTCCTGAATGTTTCTAGAACGTTATTTAAAGGTTAGTGTGATGTTCCTGAAACATTATTTCAATCATCTTTCGAAAGAGTAATAAGAACACAAACTACAACTTTATTCAGAAACAGCCTGAGATGAACTGAAGATAGAAGACATTAACTCTATCAAGATCTGATTAAACAACTCCACAAACAGCATTACCAGCTTCACTTATTACTAACCAGACTGACTTTATTTCTGTCAGACGTCTACAGAAGTTCTTATTGAGAATTAACAGAGGTTTAGATGTTGATGTCTTATTGAAAATGTTTAGTTTGAGGTCACCATCATGGAGATGAGTGTTTGCTTTAGTTGGGGTCTTGACTCTTGTCTATCTTGGAGTTTGTGCTTTATCTGCATTTGAAGGTGTTCATGGAGAACATTTCTACATTGACCATGCTGATCAGCTTGTCTGTTTGTGCTTTATCTGAGTTTGCAGATGTTCGTGGAAAACATTTCTGAATTGATAAAGCAGATCAACTTGTCTGATTTAATAACAGACAAGGACTACAGTTAGACAATTGCAGTCTCTTTTGAAACTTGATGTTATTTATAGAAAAAGTTAATAAATGAAGAAAAGTTATAAAAATAATTTTTAACTGAAGAATTTTATGCAAGATTGTCCAAAACTTTTTAATAGATAAAAATGACACACTTAGACATCAGTCCTCGTCATACAAACCTCAGCAATGGTGACAATCAAAATATTAATGCAAATACATAATTTATTCATGCCGCAATGCATGCTGGGAGCCATGAATGTGTTTTGTATGCTGGCATGAATAATGTTACCATTGTTGTGTTTCATATACCGAATGTGGATGTCTGTGAGTGTATACATGGTTATAGCAAGTTCACAGCTCAAAGCAACAGGGCTATAACAAATTCAGTGATAATGAATACATATTTAAGTTTTATTTAAACTAGCCGAAATCAACATTCATCAGCCGAAACAATGTTACAAATCATCCTTTTCGTTTGTTTAGTATCATAAGTTTCAATTCATCATGTCCTCAATTTCAGAAAACTCCAACTAGATTTCCAACTAAAGCAAACACTCATCTCCATGATGGTTCACTCTCTCTGCTCGTTCTCTCAGTTAAAGGTGCCCTAGAATGTGAAATTGAATTTATGTTGGCATAGTTAAATAAAAGAGTTCAGTACATGGACATGACATACAGTGAGTTTCAAACACCATTGTTTTCTCCTTCTTATTTAAATCTCGTTTTTAAAAAACACCCCTGAAAAACAGTCGAATTTCCACATAATACCGACTGTGACGCAACAGTTGGGGGTCACACCTCCAAAGATTTGCATATCCCACCCCTCAATGACAGGCACTGCTCAGCCGAGTCATCGGAGCAAGCAGGATCAGAGAAAAAAAAGGCAGATCATGGAAATAAATGCTATGCTCCAGGCTGTGCAGGGGATGTGAGGACTTTTCATACCCTTCCCACAGAAAAGGAATGTCAACAGGCGTGGTTGATGTTTATATATAATCGGATACCGCAACAGTTTAATTCGAAGTTGTTAGTTTGCTCTGCCCATTTCACCACAGACTTATTTTAGTACCTGGGACAATATCAAGCTTCTCTCAGTGTCTCAAACTGAAGAAGAGGTTAATAATTCCAACTATATTCCCGCAATCGGTAAGTAACTTAGTGATTTTATTAAAGATAATGTACACTGTGTTAGATCCAGCGCAAGATCCCAATAATAGCAAACTCCAAGTAACGAGCATACATAATCCACAAATCCACAATCCACAAAGCGCGAGTTTATCTCTCGCCAAACTCGTTATGAAATCAATGATGCTGTTACACTGCACAACGAAGCTCTTACTGTATTTACATCGTTTGCATTTGTGAAAGCCTTAGAGAGAGAAACTGCGTTGTCTCGCGATCAACAAACAGACTGTCATCTGCTTGCTCAATGCTGATCACAGCAACATTTTATGTGATGGAAATAGATTTAAATACTTTAAAAACATCTCACGATTCGTTAATCTCGATAGCTGTAATAGTTAAAACGTATATAACAGCTGTAGTAAAAGTATTCGAGAGAGTTTCACATTTCATATTTTATATGCAAGCAGGTCAGCCAATCACAGCAGTGGCCGGTTCTCACAGCAGACACGCCCCTTCAAACAGAGTGTTCAAATCAGAGACTAAAATCAGGCTAGGAAAAATGCCTTTTATTTCTAAATTATGACTATTTTTGATCTAAAAAACATACTAACATTATAAGGGCAACCCAGGAAACATTATAAAATAATAAAAAAAAACATTCTAGGGCACCTTTAAAATAAGCGCAGCAGTCAGTCATCTACATTACTCATCTACATCACTCATCGGTCAACCTTTGGCGGGACAAAAATGCGCTTTAGTAAGGCTGACAGAAAACAGCGCGCAAGGTTCAGTCTTCTTGCGCTTTATGTTTAAACTGACAGGACTTGCAAATTGATAAACTCTCACACTATGATGGTTAAACTTTGAAATTAATCCGCGAATCACAAGCGTTACGGGCCGGGGAGCTGCTGGCTCTACTGATCATGAATCACATCGCACATATCTGACTATCGTGGATGCGCACGTCGCGATATTGATGTCAAAATACATCGTGCAGCCCTAGTCAAAATCATCATCGAAATCATTTTATTTCGTATAAAAATGATTTGAGAAAATAATTGACATGCAATATTATTAGCCTATTATTATTTTGTCAGCGTGATCGTACCGAGCCTCAAAGTGACGTGGTGGTGGAAAAAGCACATACAGATTACACAATCAGAGAGTTGCCTATTTCTTTTCGTTTTGATCTTTGCAATCTTTCTATAGATAGGCTATATTTCTGAGAGGCATACGTTGAGTTTCTGTTCAGTTATGAGACACGTTCAAGTTTACGTGTTGCAAGTGATCGCACCTCCATGCTAGATTTGCTTATTTATTAAATCAGGCAATTGGTTGATGAAACTTTGATTTAAAATTATACAAAACGAAATTCACTATAAATAAAGTCTTTCTACAAAACAAAACTTGAAATGAAGTGGCCAAAATCATCTCTGTCTTGAAACAGATCACAATAGTCATATGCATGATTTAATATGATGCGTCCGTAATGGTCACGTCCGTAACGCATTATTATGGTTGTTCAGAGCAAAGTAGTGAGATGAATTGTCTATCCTAATAAGCATAAACATAATTTAGCTTTGTAAATAAAGTTTCAAGTTATTTGCATTTATAATTGTCATATTAAAGAAACTAAACATTTAAAACGTTATGGACGTGACAGTGCACTGAAGCGTCAAGACCTCTTTATTATAGCCCTTATAAATTCAACAGGCAGTGCTGTTATGACCAAATTAGTATATTTATTTATCAGGCATGCCTCCATCTTTCTGCAAAATGCTTACTGTTAAAATAAAGTTTAAAAGGGGGGGGGGGGGGGGGGGGGGGTCTTTGATACCTTTTTTTGAAAGCATGAAATATGGCTGGTTGAAAATGTAATTTAAGCATTGTTGCTCACCTCATATCTGGTGGATAAACAAGGCAATTTTCTTAAAATTTTTGTTAAAGCACATTAATACAGTATATTACAGACCTAAATGGACAACTTAAAATGGGTTTTGTTCTTTTGGTTAAAACTTTATTTTTTCATGGTAAAGATGACCTTTGCATGGAATTGCCCATGATCATCATTTGAACTGAATCACTGAACTCATTTAAAGCCTACTCTCTGACTTAAATGTATAATGATCATACCAGCATCACAGTGATTATATAACATTAGATCCAGATTTTTCAAAATAAACCAAATAATATCTTAAACGTTGTTCTGATAAATAAATAAAAATCTTTCTTGTAGGCAAACACATACATCAAGATTCAGTGTATGAATCTCAACAATGGTGACAAACAGAATATTCAATTAGGAAAAGGAAATTACTAAGACAATTCAGATCATAATTAATTCATACCGCAATGCATGATGGGAGCCATGGATGAGTTTTGATTGGTGGCACCCAGAATGCACTGCAACATGCTATATAATTATCACCATTGTTGAGAATCACAGGCTGATTCTTGATGTCTGTGTGTGCCATAAAGTATTTAGAATATAACAGGTTTTAAGAAATCTTTTGGATAATATTTAAATTTCTGAAAATGTTATACTGTGTAATCATAAGGTTAAACTCAGTAAATGAGCTTTGTAACAAATAATGATTATGTCAAAACATAACCAACACTAGCGCATCAGCTTTCCTTGTTGTTCATCTGGTCAGACTGATCTCATGAAATGGCGTATGTATGACACGCCAATTCGTATTTCCATTTTTGGAGTGCTATCAACACGCATAATCGCTTTTCAGCGTGTTTATGAACGCCGTTGACTTAAAGTCCCTGTAAAGTCAAAATGAAGTATGTGTTCTGAGTTTGTCACACCACAGAAAAATGTGTTATTAGTCACCCAGCCAAATTTGAATGATAAAAAAAGCCAGCAAGTACATAAAATAAGCTATCAAAATCTTGAAAAAATGAGCAGTGGTCTCTGCTCTCAAACGCTGGGGGCGTGTCCGCTGGCTGCGCTGAAACCACGCCCGCTCGCGGGAAAGCTGCCGTCGCCGCCACACTCAACTCTACAGCCGGAATGAATGCTCGCACGGTGGGCACGCACTGCCGATGATGGCACCAGTTGTTGGCGCGACGGGAGGATGAATGCCGAGGCGGGAGTCTTTTCGGCCCCATTCACCAGTAACAGCGGATTATCTGTGATTCCCAGTTGTCTCCGATGAAAGTTTATACAACTATCTTGTGTAAAATTATCACTTACAGAGGTGGGTTTTGGCGGTGATCCTCAGCTCTCCATCAAGGTGGCTCTTTACAAAATTAATCCACTTCTTCTTGATGTAATCGTTTTTCGGAAATTTAAATAAGGACACCGATCTGTTTTGTACGTGATCCGGTGATCGCATCCAGGTAGTAGGCCTGGAGCAGTCTGTAGGCTGTGACTAATAATAGTACTGACAGTAACTCGCGATTGAGCGGCAAACTGATGTGAATGTGCTCTATTAATATTGTTAGGAGCGGCCAGCCTCAGAGGCTCCAGTGCGTCATCAAGTAGGGGCGTGTCCATGAGCTCAGGGGCTCCAGTGCGTCATCGAGCCCCGTTTTAGCCCCGCCCAGAAAATCCGGAAAATAGCAATGGTGAAAAACTGTTTAACGGTCTAACTCCACAATTCAGTACTTCACAGTTCACAGTCTTTGTAATATGTTTTAGCAATACATTTCTAACATTTATAATGTGTTTAGAATTTTTTTTTGAAATTGCCTTTACAGGGACTTTAACGTTACATTACTGTATATATAAATATATGACCTACCTCAACCCCTTCCCTAAACCTACCCGTCACTGAGGTTAATAGCATTTATGAGTCTTTCCCTACCATCCTAGTAAGAAAAAAATTACTCCCCAGATGTTTATCAAAATTTGGATTTATTTCGCTTGGATTTTTAACGGGATGTACATACACGCGGAATCACTAGGCCCTAATTGCATAGATATACACGCATACACGTGGATAACTCTAAATGCGTATAAATAACACGCCTCTTGACTTGAAAGTGGCATGTATGTTTACGCAAAAGTCATGATGTCATGTTGATCTGGCTGTTATAACTCATGTACTGCAGCCAAAAAACATCTTAAGTTATTGATTTAAGGGTCAAGAGCCCAACTAAAACAGACACTGATCTCCATAATGGTGACTTAATGTGACGTTCTCCTTCAGTGATTCTGCTTGTTATCATCAGATGTCTTCAATAATGCTCAATAATCACTCAATTATTCACTTAATTATCTCATTAACTTTAACACTCTTGATTCTGGATACAAATAAACTCCCAGTAAAGTTCATTTAACACTGGAGTTTTTGCTGTGGGTGGAATAAAAATGTAGCAGGACTTTTACTTTCTGACCCCTGGACTTTCCACCTCTGACCAAAACTCGGGTCTTGGAGGTTAAAGTACTACCATCATTTCTGGTCATACAGAGTTAAGAAATATGAGAAAATAAACTGTTAAATGTCTACTTTTTTATGTGCCCACATTCAATCGAAATAAAATATTGTGCTTTTGTAAAATAAAGAAAATAAACAGGGTGTGCGTTCTGCCTCTCCGTCTCCGTGAACCTTTTTTCTGGAGCAGGTCTCTAAACTTAAACAAAACTCAGCGAATACTATTCAGCCAGCCATGAGCAATATATCTTTTAAATCATGTAAGTTTGTACTTTTAAATGATCTGATTCAAAACTAAAATAAATATTCTCCGTTATGTCATCTATATAAAAAGAGAGAGGTGTCAGCCATTCTAATTATCTTTCTCTCAGCTCATTATTTTCCTAATGTGACACGCCCACGGAGAGCATGCACTATTCAAACGCAAATTCTCTTAAAGGGGTGGTTCGGAATTTTGGACATCGGTCCTCATTTCCAAGTGAGCCTTAGTGTTATTTATCAGTGGAGACAGTTTTCAAAAATTTTTCATTAAGTCGTTCCAGTTGCATAGTTCGCCGGTGCTAGGATAGCGCGAGTCAACGGTATCTTCTAGCCTGCCATTAAATACAGTTTTACCCACTCCACAGTACACCAAAAGCAAATACTTTAGAACACCAGACTATCGATGTCTGTTGAGGAAAATAATGTTAGAAATTAACTGTCGTCAGACTGAACATTCAGTGCATCACGAAATCCTTCCGCTGCGGCACTGCTCAAAAGGTTTCAGAAAATGCTGGGTCTCATGGCCTCAGCATCTTCAGTACTCCAGTTGGGTCTGCTTCGCATGCGCCCGCTGCAGTTATGGTTAAAAGCGCGAGTACCACCTCGGGTGTGGGCCTCCGGTCTATTTTGCCTCAAGGTCGTTCAGAAATGCGTCTCAGCTCTGAAGCCTTGGAGAGCAATCGACTGGTATCAGTCAGGTGTAAACCTGGGAACTTCCTTGAGTGTGAAGGTGGTGTCCACGGACGCCTCCACCTCGGGATGGGGAGCGCTGCTCGAGGGCAGAACGGGAGAAGCTTCTACACATAAACTGTCTGGAAATGATGGCAGTCGACAACGCGCTGAGGTGCTTTTGTCCCCAGATAAAGGGTCACCACGTCTTGGTCCGGTCGGACAACATGTCAGTGGTGGCCTATATAAATCGCCAGGATGGCGTCAGGTCCCGAAACCTTTACAGGCTGACGGAACGCCTCATGGTCTGGCCTCAGCACAATCTGCTCTCATTGAGTCACCTGAATTTGGGACCAGACAGACTGTCCAGAAACAGTGTTCCAGCAGGAGAATGGTCTCTGCACCCGCAGACGGTCCTACTGCTGTGGGAGACATTCGGTAGAGCGCAGGTAGACCTGTTTGCGCCCCAAGAAAACGCTCACTGTCCAAAGTTTTTCTCCAAGAGCAGGGATGCGCTGGCCACTTCTGGCCCCGCTGCCCACTCTATGCTTTTCCCCCCATCTCGCTCCTGCCTCAGGTATTGGAACGAATCCGGGAAAAGGGATGCTCAGTGCTACTTGTGGCTCCGCTCTGGAAAAAAACAGGCTTGGTTCCCAGTTTTGATGCAGCTGACCAGCACTGCCCCATGGCCAATACTGATGAGGAAAGACCTCCTCTCTCAGGCCAAGGGCTCAATTTGGCATCCTCGCCCGGAGCTGTGGTCCCTACATGCATGGGCCATCAACGGGTACTCGCTAACCTCCCGGAGGGAGTGTTAAACACGATCACGCAGGCTAGAGCTCCGTCTACCAGACGACTCTATTCCTCAAAATGGTCTGTGTTTTCTGGCTGGTGTGAAGCTCGAGGCTTTTCACCCCTAGACTGCGGGGTTACGGAAGTTCTCTCCTTCCTTCAAGAGCTACTGGATAAGGGCAGAACCCCATCCACGCTCAAGGTTTATGTGGAGGCCATAGAAGCGTTTACTAAACCTGCGACTGGCCAGTTACTGGGGAAGAATGATCTGGTCATCTGCTTCCTTAAGGGAGCTAAGATGCTGAATCCTCCCAGACCCCTTCAGTCCCCATGTGGGACCTTTCTACGGTTTTGGAAGACAAGAAAGGTGCCCCGTTCGAGCCAATATCTGTATGGCGGCTGGCTGGGCCTCACCGTCTACATTTATAAGGTTTTATAACCTAGAGGTTCCCGCCTTACAGGCTAAACTACTGTCGGTCTAAAGATCAGTACTGCCTGCCCCGTTGCTTCGGCTCAGAATACTGAAAACGCTTGAGCACCGCTCGCTGATCGATAAAATAACCCCATGGGCAATGAATAAGACCCATACTATTACCCTGTTCAGGCCGAACATTTTCACCCTGACTGTGTGGAACACTGTTGATGTGGTTAGCTCCCTTAGGATGCTACTTATTGGGAATGACGCTTCTAGTCTCTCAAACTGTGCAGCCTCTCTGCTCAACCCGTAATTAAATCCATCGATCCGCTAATGTTGTTTGAATTCGTAAGTGGTCTAGTGGTAGATTGTTTGCCAAGCGTGTCAGAGGTTACTGGTTCTAATCCGCCCTCGGTATAGTTTTTTTTTCTCCCGTATCAAAACCGAATATGTTCATCAGTGGTTACAGTCCATATCAAGCAGGGAAACGTTTGTGTGCTTTTTATTTTTTTATTTCACCGGAGTGAATAGAGAGTCTCCACAACGGCGATAGATTGAAGAGCGCGCTCCGAGTGAAGCCTGGTTTATACTCGACGCGTCCCTCTGCAATACCACCTTAAATAAGCGCAGAGCGTATAGCGGATGGTTCTCTTCGCAAGTAGTCCACCTTAAGCGCGCATAAAGCCTGGTTTATACTCGACGCGTCCGCAAGAGCGCGAAGCGTGCGCGACAAAAATGACGTCATTGCGGTGTGGGAGGTCATGCGCATTGGGTGCGCAAGACCCCATTCCGCCTGGCGGTGTGCACGGCACTTTTTGTAACTTTGCACGCGGCGCCGCATCCGAAGATGAACGACTTTGAGCCGAATTTGGCCGAACTGGTACGTCTGTACCAGCATGTTTATGATCCTTCTATATACAGATACATTTGCATTGATGGGCGACCATAAAAGCCTCTCATTTTGTGAATAGGAACACATTTGCACTAAGCACCCAGTTTGCACTTGTCTAAAGTAATGGTTACATTTACAAAATAAGTATACAATAACAGAAGTAAGCCCTGCTGATGAAATTAAGGTTTAAACACTCTTCAATAAGGCTTCAGTTGTTTAGTTTACATCAGGTGTGCCCAACCCTGCTCCTGGCGATCGACTGTCCTGCACAGTTCATCTCCAACCCTAATAAAACACACCTGAAGGTCTTCAATTAAGGTCTTAACAACCAATTAAGGTCTTCAGGATTACTTGAAAATTAAAGGCAGGTGTGTTTGATCAGGGTTAGAGATAAACTGTGCAGGACAGTCGATCGCCAGGAGCAGGGTTGGGCACACCTGGTTTACATGCAGTGAAAGTAGGCTACAATAAACATCCCCGTAAAAAACGGTAATATTCCGGCAGCTGGGGTGCCAGGAATGTACTGTTAATTTACAGCCCTTTACCGTTAATTTACAGCTCTCCTTTTTTACAGTATGTTACCGTAAAAATAACATGACAGGTAACTCATATCATTTGAAACCGATTGCTTTAAACAGTTCGAGTTCAAAAACTAGTATTTACACTGATAGTACCATAAAATTCCTTCATTAGAGTTCACTGAAAATGAATATCTCTTTATACAAAACTGCAAACACCTAATGTGTAATAGTGAATTAATTAAAAACGTGATTTTAACTTAAGTCTTTGCAGTTCTTATAGTGAACACTAGCACACATGTATGTGTTAAAGTACTTAGCAAGGAGACTGTCACCGCATAAGCAACTACACAGTCACTGCTTTTAAATAAAGCAACAGACAGCATAACATCAGTGTTTCTCTGCTCATCTCTGAATGAAGCACAGACTCTACTCTCCAGCACAATGGTGACTCACAAAACTCATTAAATAAACTAACATATCTCTCCTATATCATCCTGTGCAAAACACATAAAACACTTCAGCTTAATATTTACTCTCCTTATCAGTTATTGACTTTGCATAACTTTTTTCTATGAACTTTCACTAATATTTCAGTGAAATTAACTTATTTTGTTTAATACACCTGACTGTAACATTTTACAGTAAATTACAGTTTTCCTTGATTTTACAGTAATCTTCTGGCAGCTGGGGTTCCATTATATTGCTGTTTTTCTACAGTGTTATGCCGTACATTTATTTTACAGTTGATTACTGTTAAAATACGCTTCACTCTGTTTTTTTTGTTTGTTTTTTACACATTTAACCCTTTCAACCCCACTGCAAAACTTCAGTTTTAAATGAACACTTGTGTGTCCACACTACATAGTGTTGGAGTAACACTGAAGCAGTGTTGAAGTTAATGATATAATTCAGTGATTAATCAAATGATGATTGAGCATTAGTGATGCACACCTGATGTTAACAAGCAGAATCACTTAAGGACAGAGAAAAAACAAGAAGATAAAAAAGCGAAACAAGAACTACAACTGACTTCAGCCACAGAATACATTAAATCTGAAGATCTCAGCAGAGGAGGATTAAACAACTCCACAAACAGCATTACCAGCTTCATTTATTACTAACCAGACTGACAAATTGACAGATACATCTACATAAATTCCTATTGAGTATTAACAGTAGGTTTGTGTTGTTTTGTTTCATTTGATGTTACCATTATGGAGATCAGTGTTTGCTTTAGTTGGGCTCTTGACCCTTGACTTTAATCTTAATTATACTTTGATTGCTCTAACTGTGTGTTTTTTAGACTCATTTGTTATGGCAAAAACAAAGCCGACAAAAATGAGAACATGTATTAAAGATCATAATGTCATTATATAATGTTTGCATCACAGTCTGTGTCTATTCCTTATTAATAATGTGTCGATTATATTACTAGACTGTGATATTACAGCCAAAGAACAAGCACTGCATGCGTAATCAGTTATGAAGGATTCCTATACTCATCATTCACTAAAAAAAATTGAACTATGGCTGTACTTCGACACACACAAACATAAATAATCAGCCAATGAATCTCAATAATGGTGACAATCAACAAAAAAGATAACATCAAATCTGAACATCACAAAACACACTATTTAAAGTAAACACAAAACCAACAGCAAAAATAAAAGCAAAAAGTAAAAATTAAAGCAAATAACCTGACAATTCAGCTGCATAATTTATTCATGCTGCAATGCATGCTGGGAGTCATGGCTTTTTTTGGTACCCAACATGCATTGCAGCATACACCTTAAGATTGTCACCATTGTTGAGATTCATATGCCGATTCTTGATCCCTGTGTGTGTCTGGCTGATCAAGAAGTACAAAATGTTTTGTGTAAACTTCTTAAAATCATTATTATTTTCAGAACGGCAAATTCACAATAAATCTCAATTTATAAAACCACAATGACATCAAAATCAAAAATACAAATAATCATTTGCATAATCTTTATCAATGTCAGGCAATGAATGAGATTAGTGAGTAAATGAGGCCATTATAGGATGATTGTGACTGGAGACAAACAACGTTTGACATCCTGTTTTCTTCAGCTTTGAGCCATAGCTAATGTATTTTAAAAATCACAGCTACAGCAGCTAAAGAAAGACTTACGTTCAAAAGTCAAGGGTCAAGAGCCCAACTAAAGCAATCACTGATCACCATTATGGTAACATCAAATGAAAATAAAATGACATCTAAACCTATGTCAGCTTTTAATAAGAACTTCTGTAGCCGTCTGACAGAAATAAAGTCAGTCTGGTTAGTAATAAGTGAAGCTGGTAATGCTGTTTGTGGAGATGTTTAATCCTCTTCTGCTGAGATCTTCCGAATTAATGTCTTTTATCTTGATTCCATCTTTTTTTTGTTCTTCTTGTTCCTCTCTCCTTTAGTGATTGTGATTGTTATCAGCAGGTGTTCACCAGGGTCTCAATTAACTTAAAAAAATAACTGAATTATTCACTCAGTCAAGTGGACATTATTAGTGAACTAATGTAGGGAATTGTGAATGAGGGTCTGATTTTGTACACAGCATTTTTAGTGTCGACTTCGAGTGCTGTTAATTCACAGTATACTACTGTAGGCTACTTTCTCGAAAACGACAAACATCACCCCGAATGCATTTTCTCTACGGTATATTACTGTTTTAATGGAAAACAGTATGTTACTGTAAAATTACAACTATTTTAGTATGTTTTTTTACAGATTTTCTTTACAGTGTGCTAATAAACGGCAAACTACTTCTTCACTGCTGATTCCTGGTGGTTTAGAGGAGAATTACTCCGAGTCGCCCCTGTCGTTTCACAGAATAGCACAACGGCGAGCGCGTCAAGTATAGCGCCGGTTTCACACTGCAAGCATTAGCAGGGCGTCAGCAGTGCGTATTTTTTTCGGCGCCCATGTTAACAGGTTAGAGCATTCACACCGCACGCAGAGGCAGCGCGTTAGCGCGTAGCAGGAGCAGAGCAGGAGCAGCAGTGCCGCGATCGTTTCGGCGTCTTGTCTATTTTTGCCGCGCGGCTTACGCTGAATTAAAGTGACAATGCATTGATCATGGCCAAAATACACAGCAGTTTTACCCAAAAGCGCATTGATGATCTCTATTGTGTTTTAAACAGTCAATCAAATGACCTTCATCAATTTAAAAAGAAAACAAAGTCAACAAAAACAAAGATTAACCAAAAGTTATATAATATAGCCTATTAATTAATCAAATAGGCTTCTTGACAAGTCTTTTTTCTTAAATGTATTTGAAAACGAAATAAAGCAATGCCAACTTACCCATTATAGAGTACTTTGTCTGTAAACACGCCGCTCGCGTCAAACGCTGCCAGTATGAAAGCAAAACGCACGTGTCCTGCTTCCACTCACCATACGCACTGCTCCTGCTGTGCTAATGCGCTGCTAACGCGTGCAGTGTGAAACCGGCGTAAACGCCTCGTCCGTTTGGAGAGGGGCGCGCGCAGTCAGCGGAGACTCGCGCTCGTGCGGACGCGTCGAGTATAAACAAGGCTTGAAGACTGCGCGCGGCGCGCGCGCCACAAGAGAACTACTGTATGCAACTGTGGCAACGAGCGCTCAGCTTGAGTTCAAAACCAAAACAAATAACGCTAGATCTCTTATTTAATAGCAAACTAAATGAATGCTCTGCTAGTTAACTGGAAATGTTTTATTTATTTGTTTCAAAAAGTGGTGAGTACAAAATGACTCAAAATCACCGCCTATGTGCTTTACTAGCCTATGCATTGATTGAATAAACTGTGTAATCCGAACGCACCGCTGGCTCACACAGCTAGTGAGGAGGTGGGTTAATCAGTGCAGTGAAGTGAAGTGCAGGATAAACCTCTTGCTGTCTGTCAACGAGCAATAAATATAGAAAGTTATGTACAAACACCTGTCTGTTCTACTCATTTCAACTGACTTGTGAAAACTGCAAAAAAAATCAAAATTTTTTGACATATAGCAACTTTTTTTTTTTAACAGTACACTGTAAAAAATACTACAACTGAATATGTTAAATCTAATCAATAAAATTGAGGCAACAGATGACAATCAATATTATTAATTAAATTTAACAAATTAGAATTGAGTAATAATTAACCAAATGAATTACTTAAAAGTTAACAATTTAAAATTAGTAAAATTTACACATTTTTCTAAACAAAAATATCGGAATAACAGACTGACGTCAAAGATGAATTAAGAAATCTTTTTTTTTTTATTGCCATCATTGAAGACACCTGATGTTAACAAGCAGAATCACTGAAGGAGAAAACCGTAAATTTTAAGTCACCATTTTGGAGATCAGTGGGTGTTTTAGTTGGGCTCTTGGCCCTTAAATCATTAACTTTAGATGTTGTTTGGCTGCTGTACGTGAATTATAACAGCCGGAGGGAACAAATAGAAAAGGTGATCTGGGGGTGTTGGTTATGTTTTAACATAATCACTATTTCACAATCATTTGACTTGAATCACTGAACTCATATATCGCAAATAGTTGTGTAACGCAAATAGTTACTTTCCCTGGTAACAAGTTACTTTTATTATAGAGTAATTGAGTTACTAACTCAGTTACTTTTTGGAACAAGTAGTGAGTAACTATAACTAATTACTTTTTTAAAGTAACGTTCCCAACACTGCCCAGCACGCACAGCGTTTTACATTGTGTTCCCTTAGTGCAGGGGTGGGGAACGTTGGTCCTGGAGAGCCATAGCCCTGCAGAGTTTAGTTCCAACCCTAATCAAACACACCTGAACCAGCTAATCAATGTCTTTAGGATCATTAAGGCTACAATCAGGTGAGTTTTTTTCAGGGTTGGAGCTAAACTCTGCAGGGCTGTGGCTCTCCAGGACCGGCGTTCCCTACCCCTGCCTTAGTGTAAGATATTACGCAGTACGAGAGAACCTCTCGTAAGATAACGTACTTGGTTACTAACGTAACCTCGGTTCTCTAGAAGAGGGAACCAGTACTGCATATCTTTGCCGTGCCTGCAACATGCTCTGGTTCGCCTCGGCGATGAAAAACAAGATTATATTAGCCTATCGAGCTATATTTATAGGCCCAGGCGAGGCCCAGTTGCAGTTGCCGCAGGACAGCCAGGCACGTGAGCCGTCTTACCTAAGTCTGCATGCTGCCGCAACGCGTTTTACATTAATTCAAAATTAAGGATAATATTTTGGCTTCAATATCTCGTGGAAAAGAATTTTTCCCCTAGCGTAAGATATTACACAGTATGAGAGTACCTTTTCTAGAGAGAACCGAGGTTACATTAGTAACGGAGTACGTTATGCTTCAATAAAACCTTGTTTTTTTAGGTTGGTTGAAATCAGTTATAATCAGTAATCTTAAATAATTGATTTAATTTCAACTTTTCAACCAGTTATTGAAGTTGTTACCACATGAAGTACATTTTCTAAGTTGAACTGACAAAACATTTTTTTTCAGAATACATTACCTGCAGTCGTCACCGGTGAGAAAGTTGAAAAGGCCAAGTACAGTCTTGAGACATCTAAAAAATAATTATGAATACAAATGAATCAACATATTACAGAGGAGACAATGAAAATGCAGTCAAATATATATATATATATATATATATATATATATATATATATATATATATATATATATATATATATATATATATATATATATATATATATATATATATATATATATATATATATATATATATATACTCACTCTGAGTGTGGACTCATATAAACACTGAAGCAGTGTTAAAGTAACACTGAAGCAGTGTTAAAGTTAATGAGATAATTAAGTGAATAATTGAGTAATGATTGAGCATCATTGAAGACACCTGATGAAAACAAGCAGAATCACTGAAGGAGAAAGCCGTAATTTTAAGCCACCATTATGGTGATCAGTGTTTTGCCTTAGTTGGGCTCTTGACCCTTAAATCATTAACTTTAGATTTTGTTTGGCTGCTGTATGGGGGTTATAACAGCCAGTTGAAAAGGTGATCTGATGGTGTTGGTTGTGTTTTAACATAAACATTATATCACAATCATTTGACCTGAATTACTGAACTCAAATATAGCCCATTTTCTGAGTTAGGTTTACTTTATTAATTATAGTGGCGTATGTTTTAATTAGCGTATGAATCTCAGCAATGGTGACAAACAGATCACTTCTGAACATAAGCTCATTATTTATTCATGTATAAAATTTAATTTGTATGACTTTGTAAATGATTAAAAAAACTATGCTGTGCAAGAATAGTGCTGCTATAATTGATAAATTAAACCTAATTTGGGCTCTATATGAGTTCAGTAATTCAGGTCAAATGATTGTGAAAAAATTATTTTGTTAAAACACAACCAACACTATCAAATCACGTTTTGTATATGTTCATCTGGCTGTTATAACACATGTACAGCAGCCAAACAAAATCTAAGAGTAGAACAGGGATCCTCCATAGGGAGAGGCTAGTAGGCACTTCAGCACTGCGTTGGCATCGGTCCTTCCTTAGATCTGGAAACGGCCTGGATCCGGCAGGCTGCAGGAAAACCTCGGGATAAACAAAGACACTAAATTAGCGTAGATGCCGTTCTTCTTATGATGTAACGAGTGCATCAGGATTTAAGGGAAGTGTTCCCGGTTCCGGCTGGCCTAATCTATTCAGCCTAACATTTCATTATAGAAGTCGATAATGTATTATGTGAATGATAGGTCAAAGAGATGTGTTTTTAGTCTAGCTTTGAACTGACAGACTGTATCTGCTTCCCAGACAATGGTAGGAAGATTGTTCCAAAGTTTTGGTGCTAGAGAGGAAAAGGATCTACCGCCAGCAGTTGATTTGTATATTCTAGGTATTATCAACTGGCCGGAATTTTGAGATCGCAATAGACGTGAAGGACTATAATGCGCTAAGAGCTTGCTCAAGTACTGCGGCGCTAAACCATTTGGTGCTTTGTAAGTAATCAGCAATATTTTAAAATTTATACGATGTTTAATAGGCAGCCAATGCAGTGTTGACAGAACCGGGCTAATATGGTCATACTTCCTGGTTCTGGTAAGAACTCTAGCGGCTGCGTTTTGAACTAGCTGTAGTTTGTTTATTAAGCGTGCAGGGCAACCACCCAGTAGAGCATTACAATAATCTAGCCTTGAGGTCATGAACGCATGAACCAATTGTTCCGCATTTGTCAGTGAGAGCATATGACATAATTTAGATATATTTTTAAGATGGAAAAATGCTGTTTTATAGATACTAGACACGTGACTTTCAAATGAAAGATTTCAAATGAAAGATTCAAATGATCAGCATTGCGTGACTAACGTTATTTAATGTGTTTTATGATTACCTGTGTAGTTCAGAATTCATATTCTCCATAATAGCTAAACGAGAAAGGCACAACAAAGGAAACTCCATAACTGTGTGAATTAAGAAAACGTACTGTTACACGATTGAACTATTGAAATGTCTTACTTGTTCAGCAGAAAAAAGCTGTCTCTTCTTCCGTTTCGAACCCCTTCAAAACACGGAGTTCACGCACCTTTCAAAAGCCCCATCGATGTGTAATCCTTGTGTTCGCATGAGACGGTTTCTTTCTCTTTGCCACCTTAAATCCGAAGTACGAACTCTTTTGGGTTTTATAACTGGTTAATCTCCAGTTGACAGTGATGATTGTTGTTTGGATCTTTCTGGATCCGCCATAAGTTTAATCATGTAAAGTGCTGCGAGAAAAGCCTATCTCTACATCTCCTCACGCGCAGTATAGCCGGCTAGCCGGCTAGCCGAAACTCTTTCTTTATGTGTATGGATGTGACGTAATGACGCAAAGACATGCTCGAATTTCCCGCGAAAACCCACCAGTACCACTGGAATTAAAATCATTATTACAAGCTAACCGTTTTGAATCTAGCTATGGCAAGCAGATAGTTTTGAACACTGGCTGAAGATTTTTTTTTTTTTTTTAATTAATGTGGATTATTTTTAACTTAAAAAAGTTATGGACAGCAGTTTTAAATAATTAAGGTTTCATTAAAACCTTTAAACAACAACTTTTACATAAAAAAATGCCTTAGCAGATTCTGTCTCTTGATATTGTACACATTAAATATGGCTCCAGACTCAAGAGTGTTAAAGTTACTAAGCTCATTAAGTGATTCATTGAGTGATGATTGACCATTATTGAAGACATATGAAGGAGAAAATCTTTTTTTTTTTACGACACCGTTATGGAGATCAGTGTGTGTTTTAGTTGGGGCTTAAACTGTTAATATTAGATTAAGTTTAGGTGTTGTATTTGAGTAATAACTGCCAGATGAAAAAAGAGAAAAGTTGATCAGGTGGAGTTGGTTATGTTTTGACATACTCATAATTTGACATGAATCACTGAACTCATTTAGAGTCTAATTTCTGACATAAATGTATATTATTGATTACAGCATCACAATGATTCTACAGCATAAGATACATGCATTTTTAAATAGACTAAATGATTTCTAAAAAGTTGTTCTGACTAAACAAAATCTTTCTTCTAGGCACACAGACATCAAGATTCAGCGTCTCAACAATGGTGACAAACAGAATATTCAATTAGGGAAAGGAAATTACTAAAACAATTCAGATCATAATTTATTCATACCGCAATGCATGATGGGAGCCATGAATGAATTTTGATTTGTGGCACCCAGAATGCACTGCAACATGCTTTATTATTGTCATCATTGTTGAGAATAACAGGCTGATTATTGATGTCAGTGTATCTACATAAAGAAAATTACCTAATTTAACCAGATCTTAAGAAATATTTTGGATTATATTGAATATGCTGATAACAATTTGCTGTAGAACAGTGCTGCTTTAATCAAAAAGGAAAAAAACTCTCTAAATGAGTTTTGTGATTCAGATCTAATCATGATTATGTCAAAACATAACCAACACCATCTGATCACCTTTTCTCTTTGTTCATCTGGCAGTTATAACTCAGATATAACAAGCCAAACAGAATTTAAAGTAAACAATTTTAGAGTCAAGAGCCCAACTAAAGCAAACACTGATCACCAGAGGTGGAAAGTAACGAATTACATTTACTCGCGTTACTGTAATTGAGTTGTTTTTTTGTGTACTTCTACTTTTTAAAGTAGTTTTTAAAATCAGTAATTTTACTTTTACTTAAGTATGTTTTGTTTGAAGTATTGTAATTCGCTACATTTTGAAAGCGTTTCACCACACTCACAATAAACAAGAGAACAGACGTGCTAAAATCTCAAAACAATATGGAGAAGGTGACGGACAAGACAGACAGTGATGCAGACCCAGCTGAACGAGACATGCTGTCGAGATCTCACTCGCGCAAATACTTTGAATATAGAAAGAAATGGAATTTACAGTATAATGCAGATGTCACGTAAAACACGCAAACTGGTAGATGTATGGATGAATAATTCGAAAGTAAATCTGTACATTAAATCAAATCGCGACATGATCTGTGAATATTAAAGCACAAAAGACTGCTATGTAAAATATAATCTGCTTGTCTCTGGGTGAATGAGCTGTGCTGTTTCGTCTACTTAGGCTACTACATACTCAAGTAGCCTACGCGACGCGCTTTGGTGTTTTTCGTGTTTTCAGCATCTCACAACAATACGAATACATGAACATTTCCAGAGCTGCTCTGAGAGAACGCCTAATGAGCATTTTCATTATTTTCTTTAAGAAAAAACATTGTCAAATACACTGAAACAGGACTTACAACCCGTCAAAATAAAAGTTCGGTTTTGGGTCATTCTACGGAAATGTCCATTTTTCTGTCCCTATCCTTTACAGAAAAATTACACTTAAAACAATTTAGAATTACAATTTCTTTACATTTTAAAATAAACAATATGTTATTTGAACAATTACACCTTCTTGAGCCATCAAGTGGCATTTTTTTTAAATTAATTATATAGAATTCCAAACACCACAGAAGTGCTCGTCCCCACAGTCATGTACAGAGGGAAAATGCTTTATTTTGAGGTCAATAACATGTTTTTATAAAAACATTTAATACTGCCAAAGAAGTAAGGTAACACCAGTGACAAAAAAATGGTGCATGCGATCTTTAAATAGATGCACAAAAAATATTTAAAAAATCATTAAGCTGTCATTTATGCATATTCATAAAGCCAAAGGGTAATCTAATAATGCGGTGTAAGTTTAAATGTTAGAAAAAGAAATACGTCATTTTAAGACATCTTGCCATACCAAAAGTGGACGTTTCTGTAGAATGACCCTTTTACTAAACTTTTATTTGATTACCACCGTTTTTGATAATATACTTTGTATTTAATCATGAAAAGAAAAAAATTCTGAATAAGAAACATTTCATAGAACTCTATTTTTAAACATTTTAATAAGTTATTAATGATAAAAAGAAGTTGTTAATCTAGTTCATAATCAATTATTGAAATTAGTTGATTAGATATGTTTTATTTATTTAACTGTCATTTTAACTGATGATAATAACCATAATTTAATAATATAGTTTATATAAACCATGATATTTTCTGAGACGGTTATCATACTGTGAAACTCTCCGTTACAGCCCTGCACAGGAGATTCCCCCACCACACCCCCGCTGTTAAAGTTTCTCAGCAACTTTTACTCTGAGTACATTTTAAATGAGCTACTTTTTACTTTTACTTGAATATATTTTTAGACTTTTACTTGTAATTCAGTAAAATTTTATTGAAGTAATTTTAGTACTCTTTCCACCTCTGCTGATCACCATAATGGTGTCTTAAAAATGAGATTTTCTCCTTCAGTGATTCTACTTGTTAACATCAGGTGTCTTCAATAATGGTCAATCATCACTCCATGAATCACTTAATTAGCTCATTAACTTTAACATGATTGAACACAGGAGAGTTCATTTAACACTGGAGTTTTTGCTTTTTACCTTAAAAGGATAGTTCACCCAAAAACGAAAATTCTGTCAGTAATTACTCACCCTCATGCTGTACCAACCCCGTAAGACCTTCGTTCATCTTCGGAACACAAATTAAGATATTTTTGATTAAATCTGAGAGCTGGATCACTCCTCCATAGGCTTCTAAAGCCCTATTCGCACGGGATTAGTACTACATGGGGACCTCTGGTCATTTGTAATAATTGCGGAGGTTGTCTGTGATCTTAATCCCGTGCGAATCGGCCATGTCTGTAATTTGTAAAGTAAAAATTCCCCCGCAAATGACCTACCATATTTCGCCGAACACCGAGGTCCTGAGGTAATATTAGTCCCGTGCGAATCGGCATCTCTGTGATTTGGCGGGATCGTATATAATTTTTTCAAGATTTTTGTTTCATGCGCGCCTTTTTATCCATCTTTCGCGTAGAATGGAGGCTGCGTTGGAGTGTTTTGATAGTATATTTGCTGGGTCATGATATCGCAATACAACTACTACACAATTTGCAGAAAGAGAAAGCTGAAAATTATCAGAAGAGCAAAAACAAAAATAATGATTAGATGGAGATGAATGACATTAAATAGCAGCATGCGGTAAGGAACATTCTTCTGTTTATTATATATCATACAGCTAGACCCATAATAACGGCAAGACATTTCCTAGTAAAGCCTATTGACGTCATATCTGGGAGATAAGTCAGTAAATTTGAGTAAAATCACAGGCTTCGGTTATCCCGTGCGAATGCGCCACACGAAATTCAGATGTGGGGGGGTAATTTCTAAATCACACGTGGTCCCCAGATAATATTATTCCCGTGCGAATAGGGCTTAAGGCAGTGTTTCCCAACCCTGTTCCTCGCGGCACACCAACACTGCGTGTATTCTGTGTCTCCCTAACCAAACACACCTGATTCAACTCATTAGCTCATAATCACATGGGTTAATGAGCTGATGAGTTGAATCAGGTGTGTTTGATTAGGGAGACACAGAATACACGCAGTGTTGGTGTGCCGCGAGGAACAGGGTTGGGAAACACTGTTCTAAGGAATTGAAACTTGACAGCCCCGAAAAGTTATTAAAGAAATCGTTTAAAAGAGTCCAAGTGACTACAGTGGCTAGATCTTAAGTTTTTGAGCTACGAGAGTACTTTTTTGAGCGCAAAAAACAAACAAAAATAGCCCATGTGATTATGAGCTAATGAGTTGAATCAGGTGTGTTTGATTAGGGAGACAAAGAATACGCGCAGTGTTGGTGTGCCGCCAGGAACAGGGTTGGGAAACACTGCCTTGGGGGACAGAAATGGACTCCTACCAAGGGCGTAGGTTTGGTCTCAGCTTTGGTGGGGACAGCCCATTCAACCCAATTGTCTCAGATGATCCACTGTTTATGTTGACTGCAAGATTCTAAGTTAAGGTAGGTAGGCTAATTAACATTCAGTGACTTGCTAACGTAGCATTCTATCATGATAGCGCGACTTCTATGAGTCTATCCGTGCTGCACACCCCTAATCAATGCTCCTAACCTTGAAAGATTGCAGAAGCTAGGTTTAACTGTAACAATATCCTAGGTAACCAGGATCACCAGTTAATACTATTTTCCACAGTAGAATCTGCATTTGAAAGCCTGGTCAGTCACTGCTAGTTATTTGTGTGGCTAGTTATTTTGCCTACTTACACTCTGCTTTATGAAAAAGCTTCGTATGTCCCCTTTCTTATTCTTGGGTGACATAGCTGATCTACAAAGTACAAAAAGGGGCCAAAAAACGGAATATTAATGTTTTCTATGGCCTTTGTATGTGGCAGGAGAGAGACAGCCCTTGGTAAGCTCGTGAGTGAGTTGTGAAGGATAAAAAGTAGTCGGGCCCGGCGTGTTTTGTAGCCTGTCAGTACCGGCGCAAATCAATACGCGCGTGAGTTGTACTGTGTGTTGGCGTTGGAATCGATCCAAATAGGCACAAAGGATCCTAAATGCAGGCAAATATCAAAATAGAGTTCAAAGGAGCTGTAAATATTGGTGGGGAAAATTTGTATTCAATATTGCGTGGGACTGTCCTAGCGTCCCCCCTAAATTACGCCTTGATCTATAGTACCTGTATAATAGGGTACAGTATAGGAGTCGTTGCAA
>JAZAVI010000477.1:0-30384 GCA_036326025.1 Chrosomus eos
GTCAGAAAGAGGCATAGTCACAAATTATTCACTCTGTGTATTTATATGTATATATGTGTGTGTGTGTGTGTGTGTGTGTGTGTGTGTGTGTGTGTGTGTGTGTGTGTGTGTGTGTGTGTGTGTGTGTGTGTGTGTGTGTGTGTGTGTGTGTTGGTTTTGGTGGATTACAAGGTCTTTCCACCAGTTTACATACCAGCATTACAAGGACATTTGGGATTATAAGGACAAAGGACATGTCCTTGTAATTCAAAACCGTCAAATCATCAGTCTGAGTCTGAGGAACATCCTCCTGCTTTTTTATTGGATGTCCCTTTAAGTGGGTATACCAGTTTTCTGGTGTGTGGGTGTGTATATCGTGACTGCCGCCTATCGGCTGGATCATCAACTGCCGTTTCACACACATTTACACATTAATGGGCGTGGCCGGGTGGAAATGGCGGGCGATCGTCGGATTGGTTAATGACGCGCATGAGCAGTCGAGAGATCCGGATGCTGGCTGGAGAGCGCGCTCCCTGCTGATACGTGACAGCAGACTAGTAGTAAGTACATTAAATATTATACATTTTATATATTGATTCATAGAAATTAGTCATATCTATGTTTATATTGAAATTAGTAATATCCATGTTATATTAGTCATATCTTACGCATATTCGCGCAGTCGAGCAAGAGGCTCGTCATGGCACCCTGGAAACTGAATAATGCATTTCTTATTAAGGAAATGTTAGAATAATTAAGAATAAGTATGAACAACTACGAGTTTCAGAAGAATTTTCACATCATTGAGGAAATCTGCTTTTTATAAAGCCTCAATTTGCCAATGTGCGTTGTGACAGGATTAAATGAACGTCTCGTTGAATAGTGCAATAAAATCTATGCCCTCAAATAGGAAGTCAGAGATCGACATTTTCTCATAAAATGCATTACCTTTTGTAAAAAAAAAAAGCAAAATGCAGACAAACAATAGTTAATCGAATGAGGTAACTTACATTCGACGACTTTGTGGTGATTACTGGGTTTACAGGCACTTTGCATGATTCAAATACATTTGAAAGTGCCACGAAGTTTAAAACAGAAATAAATCTCAGCAGGGAAAGTATTAAAAGTTTATGCAAATGTTAATTTTACATCTTTTGATGAAATTGACAGTATAATTGTAATGCATATCTTCTCTAAAACAATCTTTGGACAGTATACATTTAAACGTGTTTAATAATAATAATAAAGCCTTATTATTAAATACAGCAATACATAGTTTTGTTCGTAATGGTGTTAATGAATCAGAAGTCTTGCAAATTCAAAGAAAATAGGTAATAACTTTTGTATTGCAAAATAAGATGGATAGGGACTGTATGGATGTGTAACTTATTAGATTTGTATGCAGTGTTTTTTTTATTCTTTTTTTAAAATACTATACCTTCAACTCTGCAGATACAAGCAATGGAGAGTGGCTCGAGGCGACGCAGGCCAAAGCCTGTGCAAGACGCAGAAGACCACATCAAGTCAATAACTGACAAGCCAAATCTTGAGCAGCGGTACATTAACAGATTTAAAGGTACACCAAATACTCCAAGGCCTCGTTTACACTGTCAGTGAAATGTGACCCAATTCCGATTTTTTTGCTCGTATGCGACACAGATCGGATGTGTTCTATGACAGTGTAAACAGAAAAAACCGCATGCATTCGGATATTTCGAAATCGGTTCATATGTGGAAATAAATCAGATATAAATCAGATTTGTGCCAATGCGACTGTCATGTAAACAGGCAGATCGGATTTTCTGAGGCATTAGGCTACGTCTCCACGGTTTAATGACCAGAGAAACGCCGACGCACATCTGCAAGCAGTGGTTCTCAATCCTGGTCCTGGGGACCCGCTGCTCTGCACATTTTATATGTCTCCTTTATCTGACACAGCCAGTTCAGTTCATAGAGCTCTTTCCTAATGAGCTGATGTTCTGAATCAGGTGTGTTAAATGAGGGAGACATACAAACTGTGCAGAGCTTTGGGTCCCCAGGACCAGGATTGAGAACCACTGTGCAAAGGGACGGATGGCCCGGCAAAACGTTGTGTCGTTGTAGGATGGGAATGTGGACAAACGGTGACACAACATATCAAAAGTTGGCTTGCTCATTATGCCATAGACCCACTGCTCCTTGTTAAAGCCCGCCACGATCTCATTAAAAGTGCGTATCTATAGCACAAATTTTATTTCTCGTGCCATTTACGCCAAAAATAGTTTTGCGTGCATATGATATGCACTTTATGTTATGTAATACACATGCACTCCACACACATAATCCTATGCAAAGGGTTTACAGTGTCTATATTATGCACGCAAAAACTATTTTTGGCATATAAATGGCACGAGAAAGAAAATTAGTGGTATAGATTCCCACTTTCATTATTTTAAATCCAGAAGTTATGCTGCAACTTTATAAAAAAAAAAAAGTTGTGTCAGCATTGCGATTCTCTTTGTACACATACACTCTTTAATGGACGTGTGCACGTTTAAACACTATTTAAACAACGTAAGTTAGGGCTATTATTCCATGCATTACTTATATTAAGTTGCTCAAGCAAGTGGTCAAATATTTACTATATTAAAATCACAAATATTTTAAATTAAAACTTAAAATTGGCAGAAACAGCCGACTCACATGCCTTTTCTTTTGCATTAAAATTTTAATAGCCTTCAATAGATCTTGCGTGTCACAAAGAACTTGTTTTTCCACCTCCATGAATGATACGAGTGTTGTTCATTATGTTGCCTTAATTGTAGATTTCCTTGATTTACCAGTGTCTTCAGTCTTCAGATGACTGTGAAAAATAGTAGTACCGGTATATTAAATGCATTTATGGTGAGATTACTACATTTTATTTAATGAAACGCATTTATGGTGAAATTACTACATTTTCAGGTCAATCTTTGTGCATTTTGACCACGAAACATGCGGTGTCACTTAAATGCAGCACAGCATAAATAGATTCGGTGCGGAAACGATCGCTGCACTGCTGTTATAGCTACGTGCCGCATCTGGAACGGTGGGAAAAGTGAAAGCTCTAACCTGTTAACATGGTGCGTTAGGAGCACGCTGTGTGCCACTTGTGCCGCAGTGGCTGCACAAAATAGACATTTTGGGTGACGCGCAAAAAAATAGTAAGTATGTATTTGTGGTACAGCCGCGGATCAGTTATTCACTGCAAACGCTGCGCTTGCACTACTACAACCCATGTGCTCAAGCAGTGAAAAATAGAGGACGCTGACAGACGGGACCGAGCAGGTAATATTTAAAGGAGTCATAACCTGTAATTTTCACTTTTCCACGAGAATCAATGTATGTTATGATTGCCTAACGATTATACATTGGCCGGGAAGCCGATATTCAAAAGTGAAGCGTTTGTTTATGCCAGGGTTCGTAAACCAGCCCACGTGCACGCGCACTCAAATACGAGATTTTAATTTCTCCCCCGACACCCCCGGACACTACGAATGCTAGCCACATCTTTCCACTTTGTTTTACACTACAGTAGTGACGGAAAAACATCACGTTACATGTCTGTAGATGAAAAATACTGAATGTCTAAAAAACCACAACGTGAAACAAGGCAAAAACAACATTTGATAGCAAACGTTCATCTCTATAACCACTGTAAGCTGATAAAAAAAAGTAGACTACATCTCCGTTAGTGTAATCTACATTAAATAAAAGGCAAACTTATGTGGGAGAAAATAGCAACACACGTTTTAGCTCGTTACTGATGTTAATGTATGTCTCAAATGATTGTCTTTACCATTCAGAGACATGTTGATGTAGACGTCCTTCCATTGACTCTATATCTTCCGTTTCCAGCTCTGATTCAGAGTCTGGCTCAAATATGGTTGAATAGGCTATATGCACGCACAAGTTCCGCATTTGACGCAAGGATGCTCATCCGTTTCCGGTTGGGGAGATTAAAGCGGAGGAGAACTGAGGAAAACGGGATTATGGCAGAGTCTTCAAAATGTACTGTCCTCTCGTCTTTGAAACGAAACTGTCATATGTTTAGATGTAATTTTATATATAGTTATGTTTGTTTATTTTTTTGTATTTTTTTTTTATTATTTTTTTTAGTTATGTTTATTTAATATAATTTTAAAAAGAAGCATAAACACAACGAGGGGTGTCTGTTTTGTCTGTTTTTGTGACTAACATTTCTTTAGTATAACCATGGAGTATAAAATTCAATATAAATTCTCAGTATTGCATTGGACTCTACGATCGGCGGAAGTTATCGAGCATCCTCAGACCTTCACCGGAAATACCGCCGTGCATAGAGCCCATTCCGTAGGTCGCGGCCAGGTCGGGTTCATTAACAACTTGCGCCATGATGTCATTTTGGAATGATATGCTGAAGTTACCTGCGGTGTCAAGCCCCCTCCTTCCTGCCACCAATCAACGAGCCCCTCATTTGCATTATTAAAATGACCGTCCAAGACAGCCAAAATATCGCACCAGATCTCGCGAGACAATAATGCATTCAGAAATAAGGGTCAGAGGAGCTCTGTGTTTATTTATTTTTTTCCACTTTTCTTTTTTAGAAGGGCCTGAAAAACTATAATAGAGCGTGGGTATCCAAGGTAATACTAGGTTATGACTCCTTTAATATGAAACTAAGTCTCAACTTTCAAATTTGACCTACCGTTTTGTGGCTCTTTAATGTGTCATGACAAATTGCCTCAGTTAAAGCCAAGTTCAAATCCACCGACGTTAATCTACTAATTCTCCTGACTGCTTTGTTGCACAAAAATGGTGTATTTTGATTGGTCAGATTGCATGTCAATCAAACTCCCAGCAAAGGATGAATTTACGCTAATTTAAAAGTGAAAGTGAAGTGCACACTGCCGCACCAGCTTTTTATAAGCGATGTAAAAAAAAAAAAGTTTAGTTTTCAAATTAGCGCCAATTCAGGGCACAATAACAGCTGCTCCGCATGACCACACCAATATGCATGCCCGTGCAAACACGCGCATTTTACGTTTGTCTTTAAATAAGCGATTTAAAAGCCCCCGCCGGTGATATTACCGGTGTTGTCACATGTCGATTACCGGTGGGAAAATATCCTCACCGTCACATCCCTAGTAGGTGTAACACATGTTACAGTGCAAGTGTTAGAATGGTAAGACAATGAGGCTCTTAATATGTTTTTTATCTTTCAGGATGAGGAGTGTTCACCAAGCAATTCATGTTAAAAGGGAATTTTGTGGTTGAGTATAAAGGCCTATTCACACAGGAACAAGAATCCTCTGGAGTGTTTCTTTTTGACATTCCATGGAAAGGACAAATGTGGTGGTAATTAATTTTTATCCTTGATTGTAATACATTGATAATGCATTCAAATACATGCATAGCATAATGACAAAAACTTGCAATATAGGCCCTGTCCCAAATGGCACACTTCATGTTTACATGCATCTTGAGGGCTCACAATGGCTGGCACGTGTCCGTTAAGTCCACAAGTAGTAGGGTGTCCCATTTGTCATTTGCTTGCGATTGCCCACTTTGCGGCTGCTATGCGTCCTCGATTTGCACTTCTGTCGAGCCTGCGAGCTCCCCTGCAGACTTCTACCCGACAGTCAAAGCAGAATTACATCATGAAAGTGTGGACTCTGAGGAAGACCGCAAGGGTTTAGGGTGCCATTTAGGACAGGGCCAATGTTCAACATGTTTAGAGTAATTTTTTTGTTTTTGTTTCTTCCTCCAGAAGATGAAGTTCGTACATGTTCATCTTCCAACATCATTGTCATGTTTTTCTGTTTTTCATTTTATTTATAATGATATGGACCTTTTTTATGCAGCATGGATGGCTCTGAGGAGGCTAGTAAATGACAGTCACAAACCTAACTGCAACATGAAGGTTGTGACTGTCAATAACAGCCCACACTTGTGCCTTTTTGCTATTTTGAATGTTTTTCCTGGGGAAGAAGTCACCTACAATTACGGCCCGTCTGGATGGCCGTGAAGATCCCAGGTAAAGAATGTTCTCCCCCAATATGCAACAGAGCATTTCCTCAAAGTATTTTCACAGTGTAGACAATGTAGGATTGTGGTTGTGTACACATCTGTCTTTATATTCATGATTTTACAGAGTAACATTACTGTCACAGCTCAGACGTCTGAATAACATTTTCATGAAAAAAGATTTCCTTTACATCAAACATAGCTTCAGTGGTCTGAAAATTAGTTAATATTGAATTTTAGCTGATCTTGTTGTGTTCTTGCTCAGTTTTCCTTATTCGTTATATCCTTAAAACAAGTATTGTTAATAATTTCAAAATAAGGTTGCTTAAGCCCAGTTAAATACAAATAAGGTTTATTCAATTCATATTTTAAATGAATAGCTTCAACAATAAATGTCAACAGTAAAAAATTGATGTTACAAAACCAATCAACTGGAGTGTTTGTGCTCATGTGAGTATTTGAATATCCAGGTGTGTTCATTTTACATTATGACCATAGAAAAATAGTATAGAAACAGTAAAGTTTTGTGTTGAAGGCAAAAGTGTTCGGACGTAGTTTCAGTTTGTTGCCACAACCAGACTTAAAAAATTTATATTTGGTGTTGTTTTCATCCTACAGCATCTTTAGCTCCAGCAAATGTCTTACAACTGTATTTATTTTCATTCTCTCCTTAACAGATGAATACAGATGTTGCAGAAAAAACGCCCTGTCTGGCGGAAGCAAGTGCTGAACAGGTATTGTGTAGTTTTGAAAGAGACATTAATATTTATATCAGGTGGATTTTTAATATTAAAGTATGTTCATTATAGTTAACTGTGCTTATTTTACATCTGCAAAGTTAAAAGTTGATATAGAGACTTAATGTAGAGCCAAGCACTGTGTAAACCTGAAAACACACTGCATTGTGAGGACAGGACGGTTTACTGGGACACTGTAGTGTATTAGTTATATAGGAAACAGGCATGAGATTGTGTAAACCTGAAAACACACTGCATTGTGAGGACAGGACGGTTTACTGGGACATTGTAGTGTATTAGTTATATAGGAAACAGGCATGAGATTGTGTGAACCTGAAAACACACTGCATTGTGAGGACAGGACGGTTTACTGGGACACTGTAGTGTATTAGTTATATAGGAAACAGGCATGAGATTGTGTGAACCTGAAAACACACTGCATTGTGAGGACAGGACGGTTTACTGGGACACTGTAGTGTATTAGTTATATAGGAAACAGGCATGAGATTGTGTGAACCTGAAACACACTGCATTGTGAGGACAGGACGGTTTACTGGGACACTGTAGTGTATTAGTTATATAGGAAACGGGCATGAGATTGTGTGAACCTGAAACACACTGCATTGTGAGGACAGGACGGTTTACTGGGACATTGTAGTGTATTAGTTATATAGGAAACAGGCATGAGATTGTGTGAACCTGAAACACACTGCATTGTGAGGACAGGACGGTTTACTGGGACATTGTAGTGTATTAGTTATATAGGAAACAGGCATGAGATTGTGTGAACCTGAAACACACTGCATTGTGAGTAGGGCTGTAGCGATACACTAATCTCACGATACGATACACGATATTCAGCTCACGATACGATATATATCACGATATTCAGCCAACGATACGATTCGATATAATTCGATACACTTACATAATTTTCTGAAAGATTTAAACGGGGACCGAGTGATTTTGGTGATATCTTGGGAGTGTTCCATTTACTTTGATTGAATTAATTGAACTGAAAACTCAAAACATCAATTACACAATATATGTCTTTGACTGGACAGAGAGCTTTGCAAATGCTGGACAAAATGAATCAAAGATGTGTTGAGAAAATTAGTTCCATTTATTGAAACAGTGCAAACTGTAGCTTACAAGCCTTTGAAAAGTAAATAAAGTGCAGTATTGCAATTAACAATGGAGAGTTAACAAGTCAAATTTACAACTTGTAACGAGTGGAAATAAGGTGTGGCCCCTTTAAGAGATGCGCGCTCCCTGTTGAACTGTCGGCAGTATTGTATTGTATGTGCCGTGTGCCTTTAACACCCCATGCAGGTAATTTCTGCTTGATGCTAATTTCTATCTTATTTTGTTTATTAAGTAACGATGTGGACTGTAGAACGTGTGACAGACAGTAAGGCTACACGAGTTCGATTTGGGAATAAAGAGCGAGTTGTTGTGAGATGCCAATCGCCTCCGTGAGTCTGAATGGCCTCTGCATGTTGTGAGCTATCCCTATTTTTCTTCTTGAAGCAACGTGTTACAAACTGTACTTCAGTTTATTTGCGGGGACACCGCCTTCACCTGCTATCATGTCTATCGGCTCGCTTTCAGGTTAAACTCTTCGCGACTGCGCAACTGGGTTATAGGTTGCCAGGTTGAGGTGACAAACAGGTTGAAATTTTAAATGGTCTGTGGATTGTGTGAATATAATGCATTCAAATCGGGAGGGGTCCGGGAGATAGGGCTAAAAAAACGGGAGAAACCCGGGAAAACGGGAGTGTTGACAAGTATGGTATAGCTAGTAGGCGTACTGGTAGTCAATATCGATGCATGCGCGCAGCTGGCCACTAACTTAGCAGCTGGCTGACCAAATCGCTCTTCATGCAACGCGAAAGGGGGTAAACACGGAGGATTTGAATGGGACTTATGTATCGATACTTGCGGCTTAAAAATCGATACTTTCTTGGGGAAAAAAATATCGATTTATATCGCAGAATCGATAAAATCGCCCAGCCTTAATTGTGAGGACAGGACGGTTTACTGGGACACTGTAGTGTATTAGTTATATAGGAAACAGGCATGAGATTGTGTGAACCTGAAAACACACTGCATTGTGAGGACAGGACGGTTTACTGGGACATTGTAGTGTATTAGTTATATAGGAAACAGGCATGAGATTGTGTGAACCTGAAAACACACTGCATTGTGAGGACAGGACGGTTTACTGGGACATTGTAGTGTATTAGTTATATAGGAAACAGGCATGAGATTGTGTGAACCTGAAAACACACTGCATTGTGAGGACAGGACGGTTTACTGGGACATTGTAGTGTATTAGTTATATA
This sequence comes from Chrosomus eos, assembly GCA_036326025.1. NCBI lineage: Eukaryota > Metazoa > Chordata > Actinopteri > Cypriniformes > Leuciscidae > Chrosomus > Chrosomus eos. The sequence goes on from JAZAVI010000477.1 coordinate 9,086, forward strand.
GGAAACAGGCATGAGATTGTGTGAACCTGAAAACACACTGCATTGTGAGGACAGGACGGTTTACTGGGACACTGTAGTGTATTAGTTATATAGGAAACAGGCATGAGATTGTGTGAACCTGAAAACACACTGCATTGTGAGGACAGGACGGTTTACTGGGACATTGTAGTGTATTAGTTATATAGGAAACAGGCATGAGATTGTGTGAACCTGAAAACACACTGCATTGTGAGGACAGGACGGTTTACCAGAGCCCGACCGATATATCGGCACCTAAAAGCTGTCACAATGAACTGGCAAAAGTAATGATATGAATACATCAAATATAGCAAGGAGACATTTTAATTGTTTATTAATAAGTGTTTTCAGACATTGTTGCTGCAAAGATGAAGTTGATGCGGACTTGCGATCTTTGAACGCGCCAGAGAGAAATGTAGATTTCAGAAGGGTTACATAAGCAGAGAGCAGTTTGTCTTTCGTTTTGATTTGTTCTGTTTAAAAGTAGACATTTCAATAGATATATTTCTCAGGTCTATAGGCTGAGTTTCGGTTCGTGTATGAGACGAGTTGCAGTTCACTTGCCGGCGCCGAGATCGAGATTATCTATTGTCTGTTATATTTACTTCTTATTTATTAAATCCAGGCATTTGGTTGATGAAACATTGATTAATATTAAGATATAATTAATACAAAACGAAATTCACTTTAATGAAAGGCTTTGTGCTTTCTGTTCGAGGTCTCTGTGAAAGTTTTAAAGCCCTTTAGTGCTGCTTTCGGAGCTTGTCACGTCCGTTTTTTCCTCATAAATGCGAACACGAAAAATAAAATAAAATGAATATTATATGTTCTGTTGAGAGCCAACCTTTCTTCATCCGGTGGGCAGTAGCCTATTACTTTTGATTTGCGCAGTGTAATTCACAGAATTGATTTCTCTGCTACCAGCCTCTGTCACGTATTGTGTGAGCTTTTGATTGCAAGCGCGCATCTGAGAAGTCCTGATTATATTGTCTGCTATATTTACTTCTTATTTATTAAATCCAGGCAATTGATTGATTAAACATTGATTAAAATGCGTGGCGCAAGCGACAAATCTCCGACAGTAAACTGATGCACCATTCTGCTCTGTAATGGGCGCTTTTCCACATATCGGGTAAACAGCTGTTGCGAGCAATAACGGCCGCGTCCGTGGAGACTAGTGTTAAAGCTCATTCTGCCTATAACGCTACGTTACAACATCAAGCAATATTCCAATAATTTATGTAAGGGTTAATGCCCGACGAGGTGTCCCTTGTCAGGTTTTTTGGACGACGGCGAGGTGTGAACAGGCCGACGCGCAGCGGAGGTCCATTAAAACCTGACAATGGACACCTCGGAGGGCATTAACCCGCTTATACCATGGTGACTTGCCAAATAAAACATTAGTTTATATTTTAATTAGGCTAAATCTAGTTTTTCAAATAATAACTTGCCTGATGATTTATTTAGCAACTTGAGATATTTATAGTCCGCTCAGCTTGTAGAACCCTTCAGGTTAAAAACTGCATTTTTTTTTCATGAAACACAAAGGTAGGCATAGTTATTTTTTTATTACACATAAAACACTATGTGTTACACTAGTCTACAGTAACCACAGCCTCCGAAGCACCGCCGTAGGTCGACTCTCCGATGCTGGACTGGAGAGCGGTGACAGGCCATCGATGCGAGAGCAGTCTGCGGGCTTACTGGGCTCCGTCAGTCCGTGAGAGACTGAAGATGAAATAACCAAGTCGCTCATTGTTGTATTAGTAGGCTATGTAATATCTAACTAACGTTAGATGTTTGTTTTGATAGAGCAAATTGTTAACGGATACTTTGACTGCCTGTTGCTATGGTTACTCACAGCTGTTGTAGGCAGCGCATTTATTTATTAATTTCGAACGGTGAAAAGGCAGTTTCACCAGAACTACTTTACTAGGTGTCCTCTATCACTTTTTAACGGACACCCTGCAGCCAATCAGAATCGAGTATTCACCCAGACCATGGTATAAATAATTATAACACTTTATATAGGGCCATTTTGCATTAAGAGTAGCCTAGTTTCATGTTTAGTAGGTACATTTTGCTTACTACTTATTTAAAATAGTATAAAAGTCTATACATTATGTAATTAAAAACGTTTTCATTATGATATTATACAGGGTGGCCGCGGGTCCTTAAAAAGTCTTAAAAAGTCTTAAATAAAGTTTTCCTAATAAAAGGCCTTAAAAAGTATTAAAATGTCTTAAATTCAGATTCGATGGGTCTTAAATATTTCTGGTCACATTGCCGCTAAAATGTCTCCAGTCTCACGGACCCAATGTCCGTCAAATAACCAGTTAAGCATCGAATCGCGAGAATGATTCTGATTTTATTACATAAACAGCGATTGATAATGATAATGTATTTCTGTAGCGCTGTTGAGACTCGCGCTGCCTGTCTCTGTGAGAGATTTTATAGTGAGAAATGAAGGTATAGGCCCTACTATATACTATATGAAGCCATAGCCTAGCCTACTATAGTATAATGTGAGATAGAAATGTATATTTAAGTCATTAAATTCAAGTTCACATAAACTTTTCCCTCCGCTGTGGCTGTCAATCATTCTGCATTCAGTATTCAAACAGCGCGTCGCGTTCGGGACAGTCACGACAGTCAACGATGAAACTCTCTCCAAGATGATTCAATGTTGATATTATTATACTTGATCTGTAGATAAAGCTCTATGGTTTCGCATAAAACGACTATATTGCTGGACTGTATTGCTGTACCTTAATCATGTTCTTTTCTACCGGGTGTCTGTTAGATCACAACACTGGAGCACTATAATTGTTCTTCACGCGCAGTAACTGAAATTTAAAACTGTTAAAAGAAAAGGCTCATTAAACTATTGCATAGATAGATACTGTATAATACACTATGCATGCACCTGCAGCATCGATATGTCTTTCCTTTGTGCTTTGAACTTTTCAATGCGGACTCTGCGCTGCGCGCTGTGACTCCTTGTTGCTTCAAGCGCATCATTCTGCGCTCGGGATGCGCATAAGCGCTTTGTTCCGCACTGTATTGGAGTCTTCATTATCATAATACTTTTGTGCAATGAAAGATAATTAAAAGCCTTTTTTGTTCTGTCCTATCTATTATATGCTGCTGCCTCATTAAACAGCTGTGATATACATTTAAAAAATGTCTTAATTTTATAGTAAGCTAGACTATATAAAATAATCTGTTTTTTTATCTTGTTTTTCATGAATGTATTTTACAACAATACAAAGAGCAATGTGTAACGTTTTACCAGATTTAGTGTTACACTTATTGTCTCTTATTTGTTCCCCACTAAATAATGTTTTTTTCACTAAATGTTCAGATTTTATACAATTATTGTGCACTTGTGATTTTTCTAGACTAGATTTCACTGCTGAGTTATCCACTAATCTAGTTTATTATAGAATTTTTGTCATAGGTTATGATCATATTTTTTTTGATTTGTTGTTTTTCTTTATAATGAAGTTGTCTGTATTAAGATTAGAGTGATTATCAGTTCAACACACAGTTATAGAAATTCTACTTGATTTTTTTTTTTTTTTACTGCACTGGTATCGGTCGATACTCAGAATTTTTGGTATCGGATCGGTTCAGAAAAAATGGTATCGGGACATCCCTAATATTTTCTGGTATATCAGGAGCTCTGTTGACATAGGCTTAGCTAACGTTAGCTACAGCTTGATGAATTGAGTCGTTGAACACAGCAGGAGAGAATGCAGCGTTAGCCAGCTAGCTAAAGCTCCGGTGGAAAATTATTAACTAATGCTACGGAGGCCATAATATTTTTGACTCATGGCTAAAGTTAAGTTTTTCCAGCTCTCCCCAGGTTGGCAAAAAATGCATCTCAAAATGCATCAGATTGATGCTTTAAAATATGGAATATTAAGTAACATAACATGACAGGAGCTATTTTGCTGAATAATCTCACGTTTGCAAATGTTACATTGATTTTAGTTCAATAAACAAGTAGTTAATATTAAATTTCTTCAATTACTTAGGTTAAACATTAAATATTACATATATGTTACATATATTTTCATCACAGGTTTGGTCTTAAATTTCATTCAAAATGGCATTAAAAAGGTCTTAAAAAGTCTTAAATTGAACTTGTTTATATCTGTAGACACCCTGTTATAAATTTTACTTTAGTAAAAAGATCTGAGTTCTTCCTCCACTGGTAGAGATTAGAGGAATTAAGACTAAAAATAGAAGATAATGTCAGTGACACTTTTGATATATTTATTGATACAAGTTGTTTTATATAACGTGACTAAATTAAAAGACAAAGTCGTTAGTGAAGATTATGCAACAGTATTTAGAATATAATATAATATAACATGCAATGCAAACTAGTTTGGTTACAGCTCAAATGTATCATTCTCATTCTATCATTCCCACTGCCTCCATTACATATCTTTGTCACACAAGTGTAGACATGTGCCGGTATTCGGTAATGTGATAAATCGCGATAATGAATATGCATGATATTGTTATCATGGGCACTTCAAAATACCGTGAAAAATAATAGATCCGAATTTAGATTTTTAGAATGCGCATTAGCTTATTTTCCATCAACGGTTAAAAAAAAACCCACTGCGTATATGCTGCACAAAACACGTGTGCACTCTGATGTAAACAATCCCCACATAAGCACTGTGTGCATGCGGCGCAATGCGCGCTCTAGTCTAATGTAAACAATCCTCGCATGGAGAAGAAGCATAGCGGAAAGAGGAACGCTGCCGACGATTTATCTCCTTTCTAAAAGCAGAACTGCCAACTATGAAGGTAAAAGAGTAGCTAAACTCGAGAACATGTAGATGTGAAATTGAGAACTTCATAGCATTCAGCTTGAGACTCACGCAATCAACACTTTTCACATGCTCTCACGCCACACATCCATTTTCTCACGCAGAGAAAAATTGCGGAGCAAAGAGGACACTGACACTGACAGACTAGAGAGAGCAGGTTACTTTTTATATGAAAAAAATTCTCAGCTCTGAGGTTCTGTCCATTTTATTACGAAATGCAGAAAATGAATACCGTTTTGGCGCTTGTAAATGTGACTTGACAGACCACTGTAGCACCTTAGTTCAAGTGAACCGATCTGTTACTTTTTATTTAAAGATATAGTTCAACTTTCCGAAAGGTATATATGCCTCATACATAATAGATCAATCAGTGTTTTTCAATCACGGAAAGAGGTCAATAAAACTGCAGGTGAACAATTATGTCACAGAACGTTACATTTACCTCAGGAAAGCCAATTAATTACCAGCACGTTTGTTGACTAGAAAAAATAGAGAATTTTTCGCTAAATATGTGCACTATATTACATATTTATTATATTTTTACTTATGTCATTAGGCTACATAATTGTTATATAATAAAAACCGCATTATATTTAATTTGTTATTTTTTAACCTTTAATAATACCAGCTGATAGGGCTTTCTGTATGTTTACAGAATTATGTGAGGTATATTTTTTCTTGAGAAAAATGTAGGCTATCTACTGTATAACCTACCTAATATTTATCCAAATGAGTCAATATTGAATCGAGATAGAAATCAAATCAAGAATTGAACTGAAATCGTGAAAATTGTGTTAAGCAATAATACAAACAGTAGCCTACCAGTCACTGTACCATGTAAACATTGTAACATGTTGTCACTAAACTTAATAAAAGTCTGTTTAGTTATCAAATGTTTTGACAATCACAATTACACCTATTGTGATGCAAGTTTTTTTTTTTAGATCCTCTCCAATCCATCTGTTTCTCTTATGTAAATAAAATACCGTGATAATACCGTATATCGTGATAAAAGCTCAATCAATTAATCGCAGCATGAAAATTTGATACCGGCACATGCCTACACAAGTGTTTGATCACCACATTTGAGTGATCATTGCAAAACGTTTATATATTTATTCTGTTTAAATACTGTGTATTCTATAGACAGTACCCATCAAAAGTTTGTACACATCAATAGGAAAGTGTGTCCAAACGTTTGACTGGTACTGTACTATAATACACATAAATAATATTGCTACTGTACACATAGGCCTAAATAATATCGGCCGATATATCGGTATCAGGCTTTTTTAATCGGTATCGTCATCGGCCCCAAAAATCCATATCGATCGGGCTCTACTGTTTACTGGGACATTGTAGTGTATTAGTTATATAGGAAACAGGCATGAGATTGTGTGAACCTGAAACACACTGCATTGTGAGGACAGGACGGTTTACTGGGACACTGTAGTGTATTAGTTATATAGGAAACAGGCATGAGATTGTGTGAACCTGAAACACACTGCATTGTGAGGACAGGACGGTTTACTGGGACACTGTAGTGTATTAGTTATATAGGAAACAGGCATGAGATTGTGTGAACCTGAAACACACTGCATTGTGAGGACAGGACGGTTTACTGGGACATTGTAGTGTATTAGTTATATAGGAAACAGGCATGAGATTGTGTGAACCTGAAAACACACTGCATTGTGAGGACAGGACGGTTTACTGGGACATTGTAGTGTATTAGTTATAGGAAACAGGCATGAGATTGTGTGAACCTGAAACACACTGCATTGTGAGGACAGGACGGTTTACTGGGACATTGTAGTGTATTAGTTATATAGGAAACAGGCATGAGATTGTGTGAACCTGAAAACACACTGCATTGTGAGGACAGGACGGTTTACTGGGACATTGTAGTGTATTAGTTATATAGGAAACAGGCATGAGATTGTGTGAACCTGAAAACACACTGCATTGTGAGGACAGGACGGTTTACTGGGACACTGTAGTGTATTAGTTATATAGGAAACAGGCATGAGATTGTGTGAACCTGAAAACACACTGCATTGTGAGGACAGGACGGTTTACTGGGACACTGTAGTGTATTAGTTATATAGGAAACAGGCATGAGATTGTGTGAACCTGAAAACACACTGCATTGTGAGGACAGGACGGTTTACTGGGACACTGTAGTGTATTAGTTATATAGGAAACAGGCATGAGATTGTGTGAACCTGAAACACACTGCATTGTGAGGACAGGACGGTTTACTGGGACACTGTAGTGTATTAGTTATATAGGAAACAGGCATGAGATTGTGTAAACCTGAAAACACACTGCATTGTGAGGACAGGACGGTTTACTGGGACACTGTAGTGTATTAGTTATATAGGAAACAGGCATGAGATTGTGTGAACCTGAAACACACTGCATTGTGAGGACAGGACGGTTTACTGGGACACTGTAGTGTATTAGTTATATAGGAAACAGGCATGAGATTGTGTGAACCTGAAAACACACTGAATTGTGAGGACAGGACGGTTTACTGGGACACTGTAGTGTATTAGTTATATAGGAAACAGGCATGAGATTGTGTGAACCTGAAAACACACTGCATTGTGAGGACAGGACGGTTTACTGGGACACTGTAGTGTATTAGTTATATAGGAAACAGGCATGAGATTGTGTGAACCTGAAAACACACTGCATTGTGAGGACAGGACGGTTTACTGGGACATTGTAGTGTATTAGTTATATAGGAAACAGGCATGAGATTGTGTGAACCTGAAACACACTGCATTGTGAGGACAGGACAGTAGCACCTCATTGCAGTACACGAGATCCGGGGGGCGGAGTCGGATCCAGATTAAGGGGTGGGGTTGGGTAGGTTTAGGGGTGGGTTTAGGGATAAGGGGTGGAGCTGGGTAGGTTTAGGGGTGGGTTTAGGGATAAGGGGTGGAGCTGGATAGGTTTAGGTATGTAAGGTGGGAGGAGTCGGATCTAGATCCGACTCCTCCCCGTGGATTTCATGTTCTGCAGTGAGGACCATCTCGGACAGGACGGTTTACTGGGACATTGTAGTGTATTAGTTATACAGGGCTTAAAGTATTCCGGCACCGTGCCGGATCTCCGGCATGCGGCCGTGAGGAAGAAAAAAAAAAAATTCGGGAACTTGAATGCGGTTTAATATTTTCGAGTCAGTTGATTTCACCTACCAATCATATGAGAGGATCGCAGCTCTAACTAACGTTACAAGCCTATCAGAAGCAGAGCAGGGCGGGTCCTGGCAACACAGTGTGATTGAGATCCATACGTCATGTTAGCGTCGTCAGTGAAAGCATGGAGCGCGCGTTCATGAAGCCTGGGGATGATGTCCTGGTCCTAGCTGCTACCCACGGCGTGATTTCACAGACTTATCCCCCCACTTTTCAAAATCCCGTTTGTGTCCCCCCCCCTACTTTAAAATTCGTTTGTTATGATTTTTAACCGCAAACCCGTCATTGGCACGGAGGAGCAGGTCCGAGCCTGTGTAAAATAACGACTGACTGAACATTAATGAGCAGGCATAGCGGTTGTGGCACAGACAGCGAGGAAACTCCAGAAACAACATCAGGTGACTTTAATGTCATCATGGATAAAAAGAAAGAAAAGAGATGTGAGCTGGTTGATTTCGTAAATTAGCTCAGGTCAGGATAATCATATTTTCTGTTTACACCTTTTGATGTTAGCCTTACGTTGACGTTAACATACACTGCTGCTAGGTAACTGACTGTTCGTTAAATGTTTAATGTAGAACATTCTGTGTAGCTTACTAAAAAAAACATTCTGTGTCCTACCTTGAAAACGAGTCCACTTTAAACCGCTTCATTTTCTGTCAGCAATGTATGACAAGTGCTGTCAACGTATGCGATTTTTTTTTTTGTCCAGCTTTAATGTGTTTAAAATATTTAACACAATTAATGCAGCATCCGTTCTTTGTCATTCTTTAGCTAAGATTATGATCACGCTCTTATTAGTTATTAGTTTGTCCACCAAATGCTTTACACCATCAATGCACGACAAGATAAAAGAGAACGTGCTTCAGTAAATGTCCTGACACACACACACGAGGCACAAAAAGTCACGAGCCAGTATCGAATTCTCTTTCGCGCTTGAACAAACAATAACGCACACATTTATGCCAAAATGTCCGTTTTGTCGAGTATCCTTACAAGAACCATTCATTATTAACCTTAAATGAGTTAAATAAAATCTTAAATGGAAGTGAAGACTAAAGAGTAGTGAGAGAATGAGACGCGTGAGATCCTGTCAGCAGTGGCAGATCTTAAAGTGATAGTAGCCACTAATTCTCTATGTCAGTAAAGTTAACCACAGAACAAAGGGAACAGAGAAAACTACCAACTACTCTTTGACTAAAGAACGCTTGTAGCTTTAATAAGAATTAATCTAATTTAATTTATAATTTATGCAGTGCGGACTATTTTATAACCCTATTCAATTTCTGTATATTTCATACCTGTTAGACAGGAAAGGCACAGATAAATATGACATTTATTATGGGTTTAAGTGAGGATTGTTTTAAGTTCACTTTAATTAAAAGTTTTTGGAAGCCTAACAAATGTTTAAAATTTAGGGGGAAATAATTTTCATGGAGACATCAGTGATACTGGCCTTCATTAATAAAAAGATGCCATTATATACAGCCATAATACTTGAAAATAAATGGTTCCATTTGAAGATAAGTCCGTCTGTGAACCCCCCCCCCCCTCCAAAAAATAGTTCAGGCTCAGGAATTTTTTTCACTTTAACCCCTGAGTTATATAGGAAACAGGCATGAGATTGTGTGAACCTGAAAACACACTGCATTGTGAGGACAGGACGGTTTACTGGGACACTGTAGTGTATTAGTTATATAGGAAACAGGCATGAGATTGTGTGAACCTGAAACACACTGCATTGTGAGGACAGGACGGTTTACTGGGACATTGTAGTGTATTAGTTAAATAGGAAACAGGCATGAGATTGTGTGAACCTGAAACACACTGCATTGTGAGGACAGGACGGTTTACTGGGACATTGTAGTGTATTAGTTATATAGGAAACAGGCATGAGATTGTGTGAACCTGAAAACACAGTAGCAGCTTCTTTAGCTCCAGCAAATGTCTTACAACTGTATTTATTTTCATTCTCTCCTTTACAGATGAATACAGACGTTGCAGAGAAACCGCCCTGTCTGGCAGAAGCAAGTGCTGAACAGGTATGCCTTTGACAAACTAAAGAAAGAAGCAACTCCCCAAAGTTACGCTGACCTTGCAAAAGCCACTCTTGCTCAGGCTATAGTTTTTAATCGAAGGCGTGCAGGGGAGGTGTCCAAAATGCGCTTGAAGAACTTCATTGAAAGAGACAAAAGCCCAATCCATGTTGATGTGTCCTTGGGATTAACCCATTTTGAAAAGAAGCTCTGTAAGCAATTCACTTGACTAGAAATCAGGATGCCAATATCTTTCTCTTTGCTAGGGCAAAATGTTCAAGTTACCACAGAGGTCAAGACAGCTTGAGACTTCATGCAGAAAAGTGTGGAGCCAAAAAAACAGAGTATCCACGCTCAACCCAGCTCAGAAAACATGTTGCAACCCTTTCACAAATTTTAAACCTCAAAGACAACGAGTTGGACGAGGCTTTCTCGGACATGACTTACGTGTCCACCGTGATCACTACAGACTGCCTGAGGCGACAATTCAGCTTTCAAAAATCTCAAAACTACTTTTAGCAATGGACAAAGGTTGTCTTGGAAACCTCCAGGGAAAGTCAATTGATGAGATTCACATTTAAGGTATTTTGCATATCTATTGCAAAATGTGCCGTAGATGTTTTTCCAATACCAATCCCAACATGTTCATACAATTTCCAAACAAGAGTATTGCACTGGATTAACTTTATGATTTCAGATCAGATCCAGTTGACTGATACTGAAAATGATGCAGATGACGACCTGATGGCACCAGTTATTTGGCAGACAAAATGAACCGTCAACATCAAAACAAGAAGCTTGCCAGAATGGAGGTAATTATAACGTATCATTTTTCTTTAGAGCATTAACCTTCTGGGGTGGGCAAACGCGCCGGTGCGTTTTGCTGGATTTTTTTCACATAGCAGCAAAATAGACTTAAAATACTCCGTCATTTTTGGTCATACAGACTTGAGAAATATGAAAAAAAATTAACAGTTGAATGTCTTCTTTTTTATGTGTCCCCTTACAGTCGAAACAAAACATTGTGCTTTTGTAAAATAAAGAAAATGAACAGGGTGCTTGTAAATAAACTCAGCGCTTCGCTTCCCTCTGAATCCAGTAATGCATCACGTCCTTCTTGTCATGCATCACGTCACTTAAACATCTTTAAACTTTCACACTTGGCTCTGTTTAGAATCAACATGAACTGTTTTTACCTCGTCTAGTTTTGTTCATAAAATGTCATACAAATGCATGTATTATTAAAGTTACATGCATTATGTAACATTTTGTGAACCAAATTGTAACTCTTTGTAACTTGTAACTGATTTTTTAAATGTTAAACATTTCACATTGCAATGTTTTTTTGTTTTTATCTTTCTTGTTTTTAGTGACTGAAAGTGTTGAACATCGTGAGAAGAAAAGAATGTGGACAAAAGCAGAAGTTGCTGCTGTGATACGGCATTATAAAGTGCACATAACTAAAGGCCATTTGGCCACAAAATCTGAGTGTCTTCAATGCAAATCTGCTGAAGAGCATGTGCTACAAAGCTGGTCAGTACAAAACATTAGGGATTTTAACAGAGGTATAACAGCCAAAAGGAGAAGTCAGTTTGAAAGCGCATGAGTGCTGTTCATGAAATTCAGCAATAAGCTGTAACATTTTGTAAGACAAAAAAGGCCTGATTTTATCCTATCTTATTCTTTTTAATGTTGCCTCCTTGCTGTCTTCTGTGTTATTTACCCTTCACTTTGTTGAATTGACTGATTTCCAATGATGTGTTCCATTTTCTGTATTCAATGTAGCTGATTTCCCAGTTGTTTTTAGTTTTAAAGGGATAGTTCACCCCAAAATGAAAAAATCTGTCATCACTTGTTGTTCCAAACCTGAATGAGTTTTTTTCTTCTGCTGAACACAAAAGAAGATTGAGTGAAGAATGTTGGAAACCAGACATGGAAGTCAATGGCTACCGTCAACTTGAGTGGCGTGATGCCAATTACTTTCCAGTGTATAGAGTGGCGTGATGCCAATTACTTTCCAGTGTATAGAGTGGCGTGATGCCAATTACTTTCCAGTGTATAGAGTGGCGTGATGCCAATTACTTTCCAGTGTATAGAGTGGCGTGATGCCAATTTCTTTCCAGTGTATAGAGTGGCGTGATGCCAATTACTTTCCAGTGTATAGAGTGGCGTGATGCCAATTTCTTTCCAGTGTATAGAGTGGCGTGATGCCAATTTCTTTCCAGTGTATAGAGTGGCGTGATGCCAATTTCTTTCCAGTGTATAGAGTGGCGTGATGCCAATTACTTTCCATTGTATAGAGTGGCGTGATGCCAATTACTTTCCAGTGTATAGAGTGGCGTGATGCCAATTACTTTCCATTGTATATAGAGTGGCGTGATGCCAATTACTTTCCATTGTATAGAGTGGCGTGATGCCAATTACTTTCCAGTGTATAGAGTGGCGTGATGCCAATTACTTTCCAGTGTGTTAGGAGTGGCGTGATGCCAATTACTTTCCAGTGTATAGAGTGGCGTGATGCCAATTACTTTCCAGTGTTATAGAGTGGCGTGATGCCAATTATTTTCCAGTGTATAGAGTGGCGTGATGCCAATTACTTACCAGTGTGTAGAGTGGTGTGATGCCAGTTATTTTCCAGTGTATAGAGTGGCGTGATGCCAATTACTTTTTCAGTGTATAGAGTGGCGTGATGCCAATTACTTTCCAGTGTATAGAGTGGCGTGATGCCAATTACTTTCCATTGTATAGAGTGCGTGATGCCAATTACTTTCCAGTGTATAGAGTGGCGTGATGCCAATTACTTTCCAGTGTATAGAGTGGCGTGATGCCAATTACTTTCCAGTGTATAGAGTGGCGTGATGCCAATTACTTTCAGTGTATAGAGTTGCATGATGCCAATTACTTTCCAGTGTATGGAGTGGCGTGATGCCAATTACTTTCCAGTGTATAGAGTGGCGTGATGCAAATTACTTTCCAGTGTATAGAGTTGCATGATGCCAATTACTTTCCAGTGTATAGAGTGGCGTGATGCAAATTACTTTCCAGTGTATAGAGTGGCGTGATGCCAATAATTTTCCAGTCTTATCAAGTGACTTTCCCTGGAGGTTTCCAAGACAACCTTTGTCCATTGCTAAAAGTACTTTTGAGATTTTTTCAAAGCTGAATTGCCGCCTCAGGCAGTCTGTAGTGATCACGGTGGACACGTATATCATGTCAGAGAAAGTCAGCTACCTGGTCCAACTCGTTGTCTTTGAGGTTTAAAATTTGTGAAAGGGTTGCAACATGTTTTCTGAGCTGGGTTGAGCGTGGATACTCTTGTTTTTTTGGCTCCACACTTTTCTGCATGTAGTCTCAAGCTGTCTTGACTTCTGTGGTAACTTGAACATTTTGGCCTAGCAAAGAGAAAGATATTGGCATCCTGCACACCACATTCCATTCTTCTGCTGACTAGTAGATTCAGGGATTCCACCATGTGTGGTGTTAGGGGCAAACGTGGATGAAAGTCGCCGTCCTCCTGATTTCTAGTCGAGTGAATTGCTTACAGAGCTTCTTTTCAAACGGGGTTAATCCCAAGGACAATGCCAATTATTTTCCAGTGTACAGAGTGGTGTGAAGGCAATTCTTTTCCAGTGTATAGAGTGGCGTGATGCCAATTACTTTTCAGTGTATAGAGTGGCGTGATGCCAATTACTTTTCAGTGTATAGAGTGGCGTGATGCCAATTATTTTGCAGTGTATAGAGTGGCGTGATGCCAATTATTTTCCAGTGTATAGAGTTGCGTGATGCCAGTTACTTTCCAGTGTATAGAGTGGCGTGATGCCAATTACTTTCCAGTGTATAGAGTGGCGTGATGCCAATTAATTTCCAGTGTAAAACCAACAACACACGTGCAAGTTCCCTTAACTTCTGACGAATATACTCATATTTTGTAGTGTCAGCTCCATGCTTGTTGTACAGAGCTTGTGCCAGCTGCAAAATGCCAAAGTCATTACGAACAACTGTTGTTATATCATCCTGTCTCATTGGATCGAGAAGCTTCCAAACCCCTTGAGAGATACTTTCAGAGAACACAGACTGAGCAGTCGTGGCCAAGCTCAAGACTTTGGGCTTTACAGACCCACCAGAAGCCCGTTCTGGCATGAAGTGGCAATTCTTTGCGGCAAAACATTCCTTTGCAATAGACACAGTGAATGCATTTAAATTTTTATTTGCCCTGTTCCATTTTTGAGAACATCTACATTGTGCTGAAAGTTACCACGATGTACAGAGTGGCGTGATGCCAATTACTTTCCAGTGTGTAGAGTGGCGTGATGCCAATTACTTTCCAGTGTATAGAGTGGTGTGATGCCAATTACTTTCCAGTGTATAGAGTGGCGTGATGCCAATTACTTTCCAGTGTGTAGAGTGGCGTGATGCCAATTACTTTTCAGTGTATAGAGTGGCGTGATGCCAATTACTTTTCAGTGTATAGAGTGGCGTGATGCCAATTACTTTCCAGTGTATAGAGTGGTGTGATGCCAATTACTTTCCAGTGTATAGAGTGGCGTGATGCCAATTACTTTCCAGTGTGTAGAGTGGCGTGATGCCAATTACTTTCCAGTGTACAGAGTGGCGTGATGCCAATTACTTTTCCAACGGGGTTAGGGTATAGAGTGGCGTGATGCCAATTACTTTCCAGTGTATAGAGTGGCGTGATGCCAATTACTTTCCATTGTATAGAGCTGCGTGATGCCAATTACTTTCCAGTTTATAGAGTGGCGTGATGCCAATTACTTTCCAGTGTATAGAGTGGCGTGATGCCAATTACTTTCCAGTGTATAGAGTGGCGTGATGCCAATTACTTTCCAGTGTATAGAGTTGCATGATGCCAATTACTTTCCAGTGTATAGAGTGGCGTGATGCTAATTACTTTTCAGTGTATAGAGTGGCGTGATGCTAATTACTTTTCAGTGTATAGAGTGGTGTGATGCCAATTATAGAGTAACTTGAACATTTTGGCCTAGCAAAGAGAAAGATATTGGCATCCTGCCCACCAAATTCCATTCTTCTGCTGATTAATTGATTCAGGGATTCCACCATGTGTGGTATTAGGAGGACAGTGACTTTCGTCCACCTTTGCCCCTGATTTCTACTCGAGTGACGTGCTTACAGAGCTTCTTTGCAAACTGGGTTAATCCCAAGGACACATCAACATGGACTGGGCTTCTGTCTCTTTCAATGAAGTTCTTCAAGCGCATTTTGGACACCTCCCCTGCACGCCTTCGATTAAAAACTATAGCCTGAGCAAGAGTGGCTCTTGCAAGGTCAGTGTAACTTTGGGGAGTTGCTTCTTTCTTTAGTTTGTCAAAGGCTGCCTTTGCAAACTGATCCAGGTGAGAGTGAAGAAGTTGTACATCCTGGGTAAAAAGCAAGATTCCTCAACTTCTCCAGAAGTCGTCGTCTTTTCACTGAACATTTTGGAAAGCTGAGAGCCTCCATCACTTCTGCTTCGGTCTTGTGTGTCTCTAGATGTCTTGTGAGTTTAGACTGTGGTTTTTGACAAACGTAACAGTAGTTTATCCCGTTAACACCTGCTTTGTCATCTGTTGTTTCATCTGTGGTTTTTGTTGTAGAATCAAATGCTTCAATATTCTCTGAGAGGGGACCCTGGGACAGACTAGAGATATCGACAGAACTTGTATCTGAATCTGATTCAGAGTCGCTGTCTGGTATATAATCCATATCTTCATGCTTGTCCTCTTCTGATTCATTATCATCCTCTGAGCTGAAATGATGTTTATCCTAAAAATATAAACCATGTTTAACTGACACAGTATTTTTTTAAATGCCAATTATTTTCCAGTGTATAGAGTGGCGTGATGCCAGTTATTTTTCAGTGTATAGAGTGGCGTGATGCCAATTACTTTCCTGTGTGTAGAGTGGCGTGATGCCAATTATTTTACAGTGTATAGAGTGGCGTGATGCCAATTACTTTCCAGTGTATAGAGTGGCGTGATGCCAATTACTTTCCAGTGTATAGAGTGGCGTGATGCCAATTACTTTCCAGTGTATAGAGTGGCGTGATGCCAATTACTTTTTCAGTGTATAGAGTGGCGTGATGCCAATTACTTTCCAGTGTGTAGAGTGGCGTGATGCCAATTACTTTCCAGTGTGTAGAGTGGCGTGATGCCAATTACTTTTCAGTGTATAGAGTGGCGTGATGCCAATTACTTTCCAGTGTATAGAGTGGCGTGATGCCAATTACTTTCCAGTGTATAGAGTGGCGTGATGCCAATTACTTTCCAGTGTTTATAGTGGTGTGATGCCAGTTATTTTCCAGTGTATAGAGTGGCGTGATGCCAATTACTTTTTCAGTGTATAGAGTGGCGTGATGCCAATTACTTTCCAGTGTATAGAGTGGCGTGATGCCAATTACTTTCCAGTGTGTAGAGTGGCGTGATGCCAATTACTTTCCAGTGTACAGAGTGGCGTGATGCCAATTACTTTTCAGTGTATAGAGTGGCGTGATGCCAATTACTTTCCAGTGTATAGAGTGGCGTGATGCCAATTACTTTCCAGTGTATAGAGTGGAGTGATGCCAATTACTTTCCAGTGTATATAGTGGTGTGATGCCAGTTATTTTCCAGTGTATAGAGTGGTGTGATGCCAATTATTTTCCTGTGTATAGAGTGGCGTGATGCCAATTACTTTCCAGTGTATTGAGTGGCGTGATGCCATTTATTTTCCAGTGTATAGAGTGGCGTGATGCCAATTACTTTCCAGTGTATAGAGTGGCGTGATGCCAATTACTTTCCAGTGTGTAGAGTGGCGTGATGCCAATTACTTTCCAGTGTATAGAGTGGCGTGATGCCAATTACTTTCTAGTGTATAGAGTGGCGTGATGCCAATTACTTTCCAGTGTATAGAGTGGCGTGATGCCAATTACTGTCCAGTGTATAGAGTGGCGTGATGCCAATTACTTTCCAGTGTATAGAGTGGCGTGATGCCAATTACTTTCCAGTGTATTGAGTGGCGTGATGCCAGTTATTTTCCAGTGTATAGAGTGGCGTGATGCCAGTTATTTTTCCAGTGTATAGAGTGGCGTGATGCCAGTTATTTTTCCAGTGTATAGAGTGGCGTGATGCCAACTACTTGATTGCAAATGTGTTTTTTGTATTGTGTTTGTTTTATATGTTTGGTGCTGTAGTGGCTGTCTTCGTGAGCCTAAAACAAATTTCCCATTGAGACAAAGTATACCTAACCTAACTTCCTGGTTACCGACATTCTTCACTCTATCTTCTTTTGTTTTCAGCAGATGAAAGAAACTCAACCAGGTTTGGAACAACTTGAAAGTGAGTAAGGCTACGTCCACATTAATCCGGATACATTTGAAAACGGAGTTTTCGTTTAAAAACGCTCTCCGTCCACACTAGCGTTTTCAGGCGTTTTCAGACGTTTCAGTGTGGATGAGAAACTTATAAATTCGCACTCAGTCACCATATGTTTGGTCTAAAACGCGACTGCTCTCCTGTATTGACGCAGGACAGCAAATGTGAGTACATTTTCTGTCATCTGTGCAGTACTGTGATATGAAGAGTGTGCAAAGTAACATATTTTAGCAACAGTGTGAAAGTGAATAGCACATAACAGGCACAATACCGGTAAACATCAGGTAAACATCTATTGGTACAACATGGATCACATGACTAAACTTACGTCATCGTTTTCAAATACCTCCGGCTTCACAGTCCACACTACAACGCGAAAACGGAGTTTTCAAATTTATCCACTTTGGAGAGCGTTTTCCAAAAGCTACGTTTTCGTTGACTTAAAACGGCGTTTCAGTGTGGACGGAAGGCCAAAACGGAGAGAAAAATATACGTTTTCAAACGAAAACGTATTAGTGTGGACATGGCCTAAATGATGACAGAATTTTCATTTTTGGGTAAACTTACCATTTAACCCTTGTGCACTGTTCGAATTCTGTGTACACCCTTTATGGAGCGGGTCAAATTGACCCTAATTGGATTCAATACAATTCCTCAAAAATCACACTATGAAAAACAACAAAGATTTAGATACAAACTGTAAACTTTTATTATCAACATTTGTCAAACATTACAAAAACATTATATCTGAAAATATGATTTATAAAAATGTTTTAAACCATTTTTATAAATCAATTTTTGACAAAATTGGAAAATAAACATTATACTGACTTTTTTTGTATATAAATACTTTTTTTTTTTTTTTTTTTTTTTTTTTTTTTACATTTTATGCTTTGAACACCGTAACTGAACAATAAAATTTTGCTGTATAATGTTAATATAATGCTGTTTAATTTTCCTAAGTTAACTTTCCCTAGTTTCCTAAGCCCTAGTTCCCTAGTTTCATTATTCACTCACAGGGAAGTGAGAAACCAAACATAACAAAATATACATCAAATAAATGTTTTGTATTAATTTTTTGGCTCTGTGAAGCTGCCTTTGAAAATCCTACATAAAAGTTTTGTTTAAAAGCTATGTATTTTAGATATCTTGAATATTGAAATGAGAGCTTATTTTACTATCTGTGTCTGACAAAGATTTTCATCTGTAATTTGCAAATAATTCTAAACACTGATTTTAGCTTTTTCAGGTGTGTTTGTTTAGGGTTAGAGCACTTTTAGATACACTTGCATGTTAGAACTGGAATTGAAGTGCCCTTACACACAGAAAATAAATGTTTTTATTTTGTGTCTGTACAGTTGCTTTTGAATGGCTGTCTATGAGGGTCAAATTGACCCGCGAACATCATGAACGTAACAGTCATTTTGTTTGTATATGTCAAAACACATCAGCATGTTGAAACTTTGCATGCATGTTCATCATGATAAATGAGAAAAAGTCACAAAATGTCAAGAAAAAAAAAACAAAGGTTAACCAGTATTTCCAACAACTAGAAAATCAAAACGGGTCAAATTAACCCGCAACATAACACAAGGGTTAATTGTAGTATCTGCATTGTTTGCAAGATAACAAATGTATTGCTGTTCACATTGTTTTAATGCACTTCAGAATATTAAATACAAGATATTAACATGGTTAAAACTTGTGATTTTTTTTAAATGCTCAACTGCTTAGTTGCCACCCCTCAGAGGCCTCTTTAATGGAGGGCAGGTATTGTTTCTTTATTACCAGCGAGGATGTTTCATTAAAATCTTACGGTACTAAGTTGTTGAAAACCGGGAAAGAAGATCAAAAGGCAGTCATGCATGCCTGTCGGTAGCACTGTACTGCAATATTGCTGTTATCGCAACAGCCTTAATTGAAAGTCTGTTCAACCAAAACTGTGATGCTTCAAAACATTTATAAAGAGATGGTAAAACAAATCCATATGAATTGAGTGGTTTAATCCAGTCTTCTGATGAGACACCATGATTTAACTGATTTAATTCAGGCTTTCATTCACATAAAAACATTGATCAGTAAACATGCATAAGAGCTCAACTGTACCTGCTTGATGCACAGGAATGAACCTCTTTAAATTAAGGAGACGTGGATAGGTGAAGGTCAGAGTAATGGACATGCTCTGTGTTAATATTTGTGTTTGCAAAGTGTCAGAAAAAGTAGCTGACCTTGTCATATTCTCATTCTGAGATCATTCATGGGTTTCAGTCACGTGACTTTTTTTGTGGCCGCCACCCTTAGGGCCTTTGCGTTAAATTGCATAACTTTTCCCTGGTGATCGGAAAGATGTTGCACACTTAAATAGCACAGATGAAAATATGACAATCCCTCCATACACGGCGAAGCCCTCAAGGCAGGGGCATAATTTGGTACCAGCCCCATGCTTCACAGTAGGGATGGTGTTCTTGGGATGGTACCCATCATTCTTCTTCCTCCTAACACGCCTAGTGGAATTATGATCAAAAAGTTATATTTTGGTCTCATCTGACCACATGACTTTCTCCCATGACTCTTCTGGATCATCCAAATGGTCATTGGCAAACTTAAGACGGGACATGTGCTGGTTTAAGCAGGGGAACCTTCCGTGCCATGCATGATTTCAGACCATGACGTCTTCGTGTATTACCAACAGTAACCTTGGAAACAGTGGTCCCAGCTCTTTTCAGGTCATCGACCAGCTCCTCCCGTGTAGTTCTGGGCTGATTTCTCACCTTTCTTAGGATCATTGAGACCCCACGAGGTGAGATCTTGCATGGAGCCCCAGTCCGAGGGAGATTGACAGTCATGTTTAGCTTCTTCCATTTTCTAATGATTGCTCCAGCAGTGGACCTTTTTTCACCAAGCTGCTTAGCAATTTCCCCGTAGACCTCAAACAGGTGCATCTAATTTAGGATAATAAATGGAGTGGAGGTGGACATTTTAAAGGCAGACTAACAGGTCTTTGAGGGTCAGAATTCTAGCTGATAGACAGGTGTTCAAATACTTATTTGCAGCTGTATCATACAAAAAAATAGTAAATAATAAATCATACATTGTGATTTCTGAGATTTTTTTTTTTAGATTATGTCTCTCACAGTGGACATGCACCTACGATGGCAATTTCAGACCCCTCCATGATTTCTAAGTGGGAGAACTTCACTGTATGTGAAGTGTGTGTGTGTATGTATATATATATATATATATATATATATATATATATATATATATATATATATATATATATATATATATATATATATATATATATATATATATATATATATATATATACACATGCATCATATAAATAACCTTTAAGCTACAAACCAACCTTCGTTTTTCTGTAGTGATCATTAACTTTCATATCAAATACATCTCATAGTCCCAGTAAACCCATCTGTCTTTGCAGTGCAGTGTGTAGTCATGTTTCTTTGTATATGTTAATGAACTGTGATGTCATTGTGACATCACATAGTCCTTGTAATCCAATTGTCCTCATAA
The DNA here is from genome assembly GCA_036326025.1 of Chrosomus eos. Classification (NCBI taxonomy): domain Eukaryota; kingdom Metazoa; phylum Chordata; class Actinopteri; order Cypriniformes; family Leuciscidae; genus Chrosomus; species Chrosomus eos. Next base: position 30,103 of record JAZAVI010000477.1, read on the forward strand.
TCCTGGTTTTTGTCTTCTAGGACAAATGTCCTTGTAAGTCAGCAAAAAATCAGGGTGCCATGTATCTTGTTTTATAAGGTGTAAATAAATAATAGAGTTTGAGTTTTGAAGTCGTGATTTTTAAAAGCATTTCCATTTTTATTTGAAACCTCTAGCATAAAGGGAAGTCATAGTCCCCCTAAACCACCGTTTTTTCTGGTTTGAAGAAAATGTCCTTATAAGTCATGCTAACCTGTATGTGTGTGTGTGTGTGTGTGTGTGTGTGTGTGTGTGTGTGTGTGT
>JAZAVI010000478.1:0-17529 GCA_036326025.1 Chrosomus eos
GCACTCCGTTGAACCTTTATAGGTGGCGCTATCGAGCCATTTTGCCCCGCCCAATTTTGAAACGCATATCAGATGTAAATTTTCGCCAGTTCTGACGCGTGTGCAAATTTTCGTGAGTTTTCGTGCATGTTTAGGCCCTCAAAAATACGATTCATTGTGGAGAAGAATAATAATAAATATAGCTGCGAGCAGCGATTACGGGCCCAAGCCAGTGGCACCGCCGGCTTTGGCCCTTCATCGCTGCTCGCAGCTATATTTATATATATATATATATATATATATATATATATATATATATATATATATATGTATATATGTATATGTATATATAAAGCCGGTGGCGGTTATTGTGCACGACGTGACACAAAATATCTGCTCGCTATCTGCCGAACGGCTCTGGTAGTTCCGCTTCAGCACTGATGATGTTGTAGAAATAGTGTGCTCTGGTTGGTCTGGATTATTCGGGATTTTTTAATTTATACAGAAATAAGTTATTTATAATTCAGATGAGAATAAAGTTAGTGTTGATTAAAATGAAGGAAAATAAATATATTGATCTGAAATATAGCACATTAATTTTAAATTTATTTAGGTTCAATTACCAAACATACAATCTTAATTTAATTTAAAGCAAACAATGCATTTAAAATATATGGGTTGTATGCACATTTATTATTATTTTTTAATAAAAAAAAGATATATATCCAAAAAGACAAGGCCTTAAAGGGTTAAACTCTTGTCACTGTAACAGACACAATGTCTCTCTCTCTCTCTCTCTCTCTCTCTCTCTCTCTCTCTCTCTCTCTCTCTCTCTCTTTCTCTCTCTCTCTCTCTCACACACACACACACACACACACACACACACACACACGTCAAGTCACTTACATTTTAGATGCAATTTTGAATAAGCAGAAAAATCTGATTTTCTGCTCTGAAAATATAAATAAGCATAAAAATTGAATAAGCACTTTGAATATTCTAAACAGAATAAGCACTAGTCGCTAATGTATAAGTACTAGTACTTAATGGAATAGATAATAGTATCTAAAAAATAAGTACTAGTAGCATGAAAATAGAGACTAGTAGGTTAAAATGATTAAATGTTAAAACGGCTTGCCATATTGGCTCAGAGAGAGAGAGAGAAAATGACATTTTAGATACTAGTAGCTATTAATAGATACTAGTATTTATTCAATAAATACTAGTACTAAGTCATTAGATACTAGTAGCTATTAAAGATACCCGTACTTATTCATTAGCTACTAATACGTATTCAAAAGAATATCTAAAGAATAAGCACTAGTATCTAAAGAATAAGCACTAGTCGCTAATGAATAAGTACTAGTACTTAATGGAATAGATACTAGTATCTAAAAAATAAGAACTAGTAGCATGAAAATAGAGACTAGTAGACTTGATTGATGATTGATGATTAAATGTTAAAACGGCTTGCCATATTGGCTCAGAGAGAGAGGGAGAGAAAATGACCATATTCAAACCAAAATATCGAACTTCCTCTTGGTCTGAGGTAATGACAGTTAATTAGAAAGTTGTCCGGCTTGATCTGAACAATATGCATACCTGTGTCTGTCGAGTTTCATACAATTTCAAGCATGCTAAGAGTCTCAAAAGCATCGAACAAGAATATTAAGGTTTGATGCGTTGCCACGGCAACAGTATCTAAGATATCAATAATCATTTCACAGGTCTACATCTGCCGTGTGTTTACATTATACACATAAAGTTTGAAGCAAATTGGTTAAAATTAAGAGGGTGATTTCGAAGCATTTAGGAAGTGACACACTTCCTGCTGCCAGTTGGTGGCGCTATAACTTGGTCTCACAATAGTCACATCCATGTGATCGGACTCTTACAGCGAACACACTGCTGAAGTTTCATCAAGATCAGTTAATGTATGCAGAAGTTATAACACACTTACTGTTTCCATTATTCGCCATAAATTCGTTTCCTCGCCACGGCCAAACCGATCGAGATATCAAAAATCCCCTGGCAATTTTTCATCCTCAATGTCTTGGCTTCATGCACACCGAGTTTCGTGTCGATTGGTTGAATTCTCTAGGATTAGTATATCGAATTCCAGGGGCATACGCTTCCAAACAAACGATAATAGCCGACTTCCTGTTGGGCTGGGGTAAAAAGTAAAAGTACACAGGATATATGAATCGATGAGATCTATGTGTGAGTTTCATATTATTACATGCAAGCGTGTTTGATTTATGGACCAAGTTTTCGGACCCCGTTCCAGGGGGCGCTGTTGAGCCCCCCTGCCACGCCCGGTTACCAGCTTCAGCCCGGCCCTGATGGACCCAGGTTCTGACTCGTGTGCAAAGTTTCAAGAGTTTTTGAGCACGTTAAGGGCCCCAAAAGTGCGTTAAGAGTCTCAAAAGCATCCAAAAAGAATATTAAAGTTTGATGCGTTGTCACGGCAACAGCATATAAGATATCAATAATCCTTTCACAGGTCTACATCTGGCGTGTGTCTACATTATACACATAAAGTTTGAAGCAAATCGGGTAAAAATAAGAGGGTGATTTAAAAGCATTTTGAAAGTAACACACTTCCTGCTGCCAGTTGGTGGCGCTATAACTGACTCACAATAGTCACATCCATGAAATCGGGCTCTTACAACGAACACACTGCTGAAGTTTCATCAAGATCAGTTAATGTATGCAGAAGTTATAACACACTTCCTGTTTCACGTTTCTCGCCATGATTTCGTTTCCACGCCACGGCCAAACCGTTCGAGATATCAAAAATCCCCTGGCAATTTTTCATCCTCAATGTCTTGACTTCACGCTGACTGAGTTTCGTGCCGTGTGTTTGAATTCTCTAGGAGGAGTACTTCACATTCCATTGCATGCGTTTTCCAAACAACCCTAAATAGCCGACTTCCTGTTGGGCTAGGGTAAAAAGTAAAAGTATGAAGGATATATGAACTGATGAGATCTATATGTGAACCGAGTTTCATATTATTACAATCAAGCGTGTATGATTTATGGACCAAGTTTTCGGACCCCGTTCCAGGGGGCGCTGTCGAGCCCACCTGCCACGCAGCCCTACCATCTTCAGCCCGGCCCTGATGGCTGCGGGTTCTGACATGTGTGCAAAGTTTCAGGAGTTTTTGAGCACGTTAAGGGCCCCAAAATTGCCCAAATAGCCGTAAGAAAAATATAGAAAATGACTTTCCAAACAACCCATAATAACCGACTTCCTGTTGGGCTGACGTAAAACTTAGAGCGCGAAAGTTGTTCAGCCCGATGAGATCTATAAGTGTACCGAGTTTCAGATTATTACATGCAAGCGTGTTTGATATATGGACAAGTGTTCAAACAGCGTTCCAGGGGGCGCTGTCGAGCCCCCCTGCCACGCCCGGGTACCAGCTTCAGCCCAGCCCTGATGGCCGCGGGTTCTGAGATGTGTGCAAAGTTTCAAGAGTTTTCGAGCACGTTAAGGCCCCCAAAAGGTAGTAAAATAACAATAAGAATAATAAAATATAGCTGCGAGCAGCGATTACGGGCCCAAGCCGGTGGCACCGCAACCCTGGTGCACCAGGGTGGCGGTACCGCCGGCTTTGGCCCTTCATCGCTGCTCGCAGCTATATATTTATATATATATATATATATATATATAAAGCCGGTGGCATCGCCACCCTGGTGCCTTTAGGGTTATTGTGCACGACGTGACACAAAATATCTGCTCGCTATCTGCCGAACGGCTCTGGTAGTCCCGCTTCAGCACTGATGATGTTGTAGAAATAGTGTGCTCTGGTTGGTCTGGATTATTCGGGATTTTTTATTTTATACAGAAATAAGTTATTTATAATTCAGATGAGAATAAAGTTAGTGTTGATTAAAATGAAGGAAAACAAATATATTGATCTGAAATATAGCACATTCATTTTACATTTATTTAGGTTCAATTACCAAACATACAATCTTAATTTAATTTAAAGCAAACAATACATTTGAAATACATGGGTTGTATGCACTTTTTTTATATAAAAAATATATATATATCCAAAAAGACAAGGCTTAAAAACTCTTGTCACTGTAACAGACACAATCTCTCTCTCTCACACACACACACACACACACACACAAACACACACACACACACACACACACGCACACACACACACACACACACACACACACACACACACACACACACACACACACACACACACACACACACACGTCAAGTCACATTTTAGATGCAATATTGAATAAGCAGAAAAATCGGATTTTCTGCTCTGAAAATATAAATAAGCATACAAATTGAATAAGCACTTTGAATATTCTAAACAGAATAAGCATTAGTCGCTAATGAATAAGTACTAGTACTTAATAGAATAGATACTAATATCTAAAAAATAAGTACTAGTAGCATGAAAATAGAGACTAGTATGTTAAAATGATTAAATGTTAAAACGGCTTGCCATATTGGCTCAGAGAGAGAGAGAGAGAAAATGACATTTTAGATAATAGCACCTATTAATAGATACTAGTATTTATTCAATAAATACTAGTTCTAAGTCATTACATACTAGTACCTATTAAATAGATACCAGTACTTATTCATTAGCTACTAATACGTATTCAAAAGAATATCTAAAGAATAAGCACTACTATCTAAAGAATAGGCACTAGTACTAAAGAATAAGCACTAGTCGCTAATGAATAAGTACTATTACTTAATGGAATAGATACTAGTATCTAAAAAATAAGTACTAGTAGCATGAAAAAAGAGACTACTAGGTTAAAATGATTAAATGTTAAAACGGCTTGCCATATTGACTCAGAGCATCAAAAGCATCAAACAAGAATATTAAAGTTTGATGCGTTGCCACAGCAACAGTTTCAAAGATATCAAGAATCCCTTCACAGGTCTTCATCTGCAGTGTATTTACATTATACAGATGAAGTTTGAAGCAAAGCGGGTAAAAATAAGAAGGTGATTTCAAAGCCTTTAGGAAGTGACACACTTCCTGCTGCCAGTTGGTGGCGCTATAACTTTGACTCACAATAGTCACATCCATGTGATCGGACTCTTACAGCGAACACACTGCTGAAGTTTCATCAAGATCAGTTAATGTATGCAGAAGTTATAACACACTTCCTGTTTCCATTATTCGCCATAAATTTGTTTCCTCGCCACGGCCAAACCGTTCGAGATATCAAAAATCCCCTGGCAATTTTTCATCCTCAATGTCTTGACTTCATGCTGACTGAGTTTCGTGGCGATTGGTTGAATTCTCTAGGAGTAGTATATCGAATTCCAGGGGCATACGCTTTCAAACAAACCATAATAGCCGACTTCCTGTTGGGCTGGGGTAAAAAGTAAAAGTACAAAGGATATATGAATCGATGAGATCTATATGTGTACCAAGTTTCATATTATTACATGCAAGCGTGTTTGATTTATGGACCAAGTTTTCGGACCCCGTTCCAGGGGGCGCTGTCGAGCCCCCCTGCCACGCCCGGGTACCAGCTTCAGCCCGGCCCTGATGGCCGCGGTTTCTGACCCGTGTGCAAAGTTTCAAGAGTTTTTGAGCATGTTAAGGGCCCCAAAAGTGTGCTAAGAATCTCAAAAGTATCCAAAAAGAATATTAAAGTTTGATGCATTGTCACGGCAACAGCATCTAAGATATCAACAATCCTTTCACAGGTCTACATCTGGCATGTGTCTACATTATACACATCAAGTTTGAAGCAAATCGGGTAAAGCCTGTTTGATTTATGGACCAAGTTTTCGGACCCCGTTCCAGGGGGCGCTGTCGAGCCCCCCTGCCACGCCCGGGTACCAGCTTCAGCCCGGCCCTGATGGCTGCGGTTTCTGACCCGTGTGCAAAGTTTCAAGAGTTTTTGAGCATGTTAAGGGCCCCAAAAGTGCGCTAAGAATCTCAAAAGTATCCAAAAAGAATATTAAAGTTTGATGCGTTGTCACGGCAACAGCATCTAAGATATCAACAATCCTTTCACAGGTCTACATCTGGCTTGTGTCTACATTATACACATCAAGTTTGAAGCAAATAGGGTAAAGCGTGTTGGATATATGGACCAAATTGTCGGACCCGTTCAAGGGGGCACTGTCGAGCCCCCCTGCCACGCCCGGGTACCAGCTTCAGCCTGGCCCTGATGGCCGCGGGTTTTGTCCTGTGTGCAAAGTTTCAAGAGTTTTCGAGCACGTTAAGAACCCCAAAAGTGTCCGAAAGCATAAAAAAGCATGAAAAAGCTTAAAAAAAGGAATATTAATGTTTGATGCATTGCCATGGCAACAGTGTCTAAGATATCAATAATCCTTTCACAGGTCTACATTATGCACAAGAAGTTTGAAGCAAATCGGGTAAAAATAAGAGGGTGATTTAAAAGCATTTTGAAAGTGACACACTTCCTGCTGCCAGTTGGTGGCGCTATAACTTTGACTCACAATAGTCACATCCATGTGATCGGGCTCTTACAACGAACACACTGCTGAAGTTTCATCAAGATTAGTTAATGTATGCAGTAGTTATAACACACTTCCTGTTTCACGTTTCTCGCCATAATTTCGTTTCCTCGCCACGGCCAAACCGTTCGAGATATCAAAAATCCCCTCGCAAACTTTCATCCTCAATGTCTTGACTTCACGCTGACCGAGTTTCGTGCCGTGTGTTTGAATTCTCTAGGAGGAGTGTTTCACATTCCTTTGCATGCGTTTTCCAAACAAGCCTAAATAGCCGACTTCCTGTTGGGCTGGGGTAAAAAGTTAGAGTGCGAAGTATATATGAAACGATGAGATCTACATGTGTACCGAGTTTCATATTATTACATGCAAGCGTGTTTGATTTATGGACCATGTTTTCGGACCCCGTTCCAGGGGGCGCTGTCGAGCCCCCCTGCCACGCCCGGGTACCATCTTCTGCCCGGCCCTGATGGCCGCGGGTTCTGACATGTGTGCAAAGTTTCAGGAGTTTTTGAGCATGTTAAGGCCTCCAAAAGTGTCCAAAAGGTAGTAAAAAAATAATTAGAATAATAATAATAATAATAAAATATAGCTGCGAGCAGCGATTACGGGCCCAAGCCGGTGACACCGCAACCCTGGTGCACCAGGGTGGCGGTACCGCCGGCTTTGGCCCTTCATCGCTGCTCGCAGCTATATTTATTTATATATATATATATATATATATATAAAGCCGGTGGCATCGCCACCCTGGTGCCTTTAGGGTTATTGTGCACGACGTGACACAAAATATCTGCTCGCTATCTGCCGAACGGCTCTGGTAGTCCCGCTTCAGCACTGATGATGTTGTAGAAATAGTGTGCTCTGGTTGGTCTGGATTATTCGGGATTTTTTATTTTATACAGAAATAAGTTATTTATAATTCAGATGAGAATAAAGTTAGTGTTGATTAAAATGAAGGAAAACAAATATATTGATCTGAAATATAGCACATTCATTTTACATTTATTTAGGTTCAATTACCAAACATACAATCTTAATTTAATTTAAAGCAAACTATACATTAAAAATACATGGGTTGTATGCACTTTTTTTTTATAAATATATATATATATCCAAAAAGACAAGGCTTAAAAACTCTTGTCACTGTAACAGACACAATCTCTCTCTCACACACACACACACACACACACACACACACACACACACACACACACACACACACACACACACACACACACACACACACACACACGTCAAGTCACATTTTAGATGCAATATTGAATAAGCAGAAAAATCGGATTTTCTGATCTGAAAATATAAATAAGCATACAAATTGAATAAGCACTTTGAATATTCTAAACAGAATAAGCATTAGTCGCTAATGAATAAGTACTAGTAATTAATGGAATAGATACTAATATCTAAAAAATAAGTACTAGTAGCATGAAAATAGAGACTAGTATGTTAAAATGATTAAATGTTAAAACGGCTTGCCATATTGGCTCAGAGAGAGAGAGAGAGAGAGAAATGACATTTTAGATAATAGTACCTATTAATAGATACTAGTATTTATTCAATAAATACTAGTTCTAAGTCATTACATACTAGTACCTATTAAATAGATACCAGTACTTATTCATTAGCTACTAATACGTATTCAAAAGAATATCTAAAGAATAAGCACTACTATCTAAAGAATAGGCACTAGTACTAAAGAATAAGCACTAGTCGCTAATGAATAAGTACTATTACTTAATGGAATAGATACTAGTATCTAAAAAATAAGTACTAGTAGCATGAAAAAAGAGGACTACTAGGTTAAAATGATTAAATGTTAAAACGGCTTGCCATATTGACTCAGAGCATCAAAAGCATCAAACAAGAATATTAAAGTTTGATGCGTTGCCACAGCAACAGTTTCAAAGATATCAAGAATCCCTTCACAGGTCTTCATCTGCAGTGTATTTACATTATACAGATGAAGTTTGAAGCAAATCGGGTAAAAATAAGAGGGTGATTTCAAAGCCTTTAGGAAGTGACACACTTCCTGCTGCCAGTTGGTGGCGCTATAACTTTGACTCACAATAGTCACATCCATGTGATCGGACTCTTACAGCGAACACACTGCTGAAGTTTCATCAAGATCAGTTAATGTATGCAGAAGTTATAACACACTTCCTGTTTCCATTATTCGCCATAAATTCGTTTCCTCGCCACGGCCAAACCGTTCGAGATATCAAAAATCCCCTGGCAATTTTTCATCCTCAATGTCTTGACTTCATGCTGACTGAGTTTCGTGGCGATTGGTTGAATTCTCTAGGAGTAGTATATCGAATTCCAGGGGCATACGCTTTCAAACAAACCATAATAGCCGACTTCCTGTTGGGCTGGGGTAAAAAGTAAAAGTACAAAGGATATATGAATCGATGAGATCTATGTGTGTACCAAGTTTCATATTATTACATGCAAGCGTGTTTGATTTATGGACCAAGTTTTCGGACCCCGTTCCAGGGGGCGCTGTCGAGCCCCCCGCCACGCCCGGGTACCAGCTTCAGCCCGGCCCTGATGGCCGCGGTTTCTGACCCGTGTGCAAAGTTTCAAGAGTTTTTGAGCATGTTAAGGGCCCCAAAAGTGTGCTAAGAATCTCAAAAGTATCCAAAAAGAATATTAAAGTTTGATGCGTTGTCACGGCAACAGCATCTAAGATATCAACAATCCTTTCACAGGTCTACATCTGGCATGTGTCTACATTATACACATCAAGTTTGAAGCAAATCGGGTAAAGCCTGTTTGATTTATGGACCAAGTTTTCGGACCCCGTTCCAGGGGGCGCTGTCGAGCCCCCTGCCACGCCCGGGTACCAGCTTCAGCCCGGCCCTGATGGCCGCGGTTTCTGACCCGTGTGCAAAGTTTCAAGAGTTTTTGAGCATGTTAAGGGCCCCAAAAGTGCGCTAAGAATCTCAAAAGTATCCAAAAAGAATATTAAAGTTTGATGCGTTGTCACGGCAACAGCATCTAAGATATCAACAATCCTTTCACAGGTCTACATCTGGCTTGTGTCTACATTATACACATCAAGTTTGAAGCAAATCGGGTAAAGCGTGTTGGATATATGGACCAAATTGTCGGACCCGTTCAAGGGGGCGCTGTCGAGCCCCCCTGCCACGCCCGGGTACCAGCTTCAGCCTGGCACTGATGGCCGCGGGTTTTGTCCTGTGTGCAAAGTTTCAAGAGTTTTCGAGCACGTTAAGAACCCCAAAAGTGCCCGAAAGCATAAAAAAGCATGAAAAAGCTTAAAAAAAGTAATATTAATGTTTGATGCATTGCCATGGCAACAGTGTCTAAGATATCAATAATCCTTTCACAGGTCTACATCTGGCATGTGTCTACATTATGCACATGAAGTTTGAAGCAAATCGGGTAAAAATAAGAGGGTGATTTAAAAGCATTTTGAAAGTGACACACTTCCTGCTGCCAGTTGGTGGCGCTATAACTTTAACTCACAATAGTCACATCCATGTGATCGGGCTCTTACAACGAACACACTGCTGAAGTTTCATCAAGATTAGTTAATGTATGCAGTAGTTATGACACACTTCCTGTTTCACGTTTCTCGCCATAATTTCGTTTCCTCGCCACGGCCAAACCGTTCGAGATATCAAAAATCCCCTCGCAAACTTTCATCCTCAATGTCTTGACTTCACGCTGACCGAGTTTCGTGCCGTGTGTTTGAATTCTCTAGGAGGAGTGTTTCACATTCCTTTGCATGCGTTTTCCAAACAAGCCTAAATAGCCGACTTCCTGTTGGGCTGGGGTAAAAAGTTAGAGTGCGAAGTATATATGAAACGATGAGATCTACATGTGTACCGAGTTTCATATTATTACATGCAAGCGTGTTTGATTTATGGACCATGTTTTCGGACCCCGTTCCAGGGGGCGCTGTCGAGACCCCCTGCCACGCCCGGGTACCATCTTCAGCCCGGCCCTGATGGCCGCGGGTTCTGACATGTGTGCAAAGTTTCAGGAGTTTTTGAGCATGTTAAGGCCTCCAAAAGTGTCCAAAAGGTAGTAAAAAAATAATTAGAAGAAGAATAATAATAATAAAATATAGCTGCGAGCAGCGATTACGGGCCCAAGCCGGTGGCACCGCAACCCTGGTGCACCAGGGTGGGGGTACCGTCGGCTTTGGCCCTTCATCGCTGCTCGCAGCTATATTTATATATATATATATATATATATATATATATATATATATATATATATATATATATATATATATATATATATATATATATAAAGCCAGTGGCACCGCCAGCCTGGTGCCTTTAGCGTTATTGTGCACGACGTGACACAAAATATCTGCTCGCTATCTGCCGAACCGCTCTGGTAGTTCCGCTTCAGCACTGATGATGTTGTAGAATTAGTGCGCTCTGGTTGGTCTGGATTATTGGGGATTTTTTAATTTATGCAGAAATAAGTTATTTATAATACAGATAGAGAATAAAGTTAGTGTTGATTAAAATGAAAGAAAACAATTATATTGATCTGAAATATAGCACATTAATTGTAAATTTATTTAGGTTCAATTACCAAACATACAATCTTAATTTAATTTAAAGCAAACAATACATTTAAAATATATGGGTTGTATGCACATAAAAAAAAAAGAAGATATATCCAAAAAAGACAAGGCCTTAAAGCAGTGGTTCTCAATCTTGGTCCTATGGGTGCCACTGCTCTGCACATTTTATATGTCTCCTTTATCTGACACACCCACTTCAGTTAATAAAGCTCTTTCCTAACGAGCTGATGATCTGAATCAGGTGTGTTAAATGAGGGAGACATACAAACTATGCAGAGCAGTGGCTCCCTAGGACCAGGATTGAGATCCACTGCCTTAAAGGGTTAAACTCTTTTCACTGTAACAGACACACTCTCTCACACACACACACACACACACACACACACACACACACACACACACACACACACACACACACACACACACAACACGTCAAGTCACTTACATTTTAGATGCAATATTGACGGTTTTTCTGTTTCAGCAGCGAAAATAGTTAAACAAAGATCACAGCAGAACCATTGCTCATCTCACAGCAACATGTTTTCGCATTACTGAATGATTCAGCATTTTGGACAAATTGGTTTACTCAAAGATTCAATTAGGGTTGTGCCGATAGACGATATCATAGTTAAGCCAGCATCGCGACACCCCCCCCCCCCCCCATGTTTCCATGGTGACGCGTCATGCTTGGCACGTGATTCACCACAGCCAAAATAGCGCTGTATGACATGTAACGTTAGCGCTTTTATTTATAAATATTAACAAACCTGGTTACCATGTCATCAACTATCTTCTATTCTGATTCTCAAATGTGTGTAAGTGAGTTTGTTTTGTCGTTTAAAAAACAGTTTCTCCCGAAATACATGGCCGGTGAACTGGGAGAAGAATAGAGTTAACTTTATAGTTCCTTACACTGTGTGTCTGATATGAATAAAATCCGTCGGCAAATATATTTGAATGGGTTGTTATTGCTGCTTCCATAGACACCATTGTGTATTTTACAAACTATAAATGTATTGTTTTGCTATAAATTATATGCATTTAAATGTCTGAAACCTAAAATAAACATTATGTGGTTAAAAACACTGAATATTTGTGATATAATATGACAAGCACTGAACGCGTCTGTCTCTGGCTCAGCGCCAGCCACAGCGCGAAAGCACAGTCTGGATCTGGCTGCTCTGTCACGTGTACATTGTACATCATGTACATTCGCTCCTAGTGGTCAGCTGCTGCAGACTCAGAGCGTGCCGAAATCAAAATGGCTGATGAGATGTAGAGGAAAATATCTCCGCGTTGTGCCTACGCCCCTTAGCTGTTCTAAATCCACTGTAAAACAAGGCTTTGCGGGGCTTATTGCTTAAGTGAAAAATTAAAACGTTAGCCCCGCCCCTCCTCCCGATATCATCGTCCATCGCGATGTTTCACTGTACACATCGTCTGATGCCAAATTGGTAGACATCGCAAACCCTAGATTCAATGACCAATCCATACCTGTCTCATTCATGAATGACTCAGTCGTTCGAACGAATCGTTTGAACGAATGAATCAATGACTCGCTCATTAAGACGGTAGCCTGGCGACACCTAGTGACGGTTCAGTGTTATGTTTAAAAGTATCATTCTTTCCAACGATTTTTAATTGACTCATATTTAAAACAATCTCATAACATCTTTTAATGCATTGTTATTTTTCAATGTAAATGATGTAATTTGATCAGCCCTACCTAGGGTAACAGCCATATAGTATCTTATTATTCTAAATAATTGAATTTATTGATCAAATTTACAAATTAAAATGAAAGATGAAGCATACATTTAATAAGACTGGACTAGGGGTGCCTTGCAGATATTACAATTATGCACTTTTAAATATACCATTGCCACCCACCGTCAATTTGGTGTGTGTGTGTGTGTGTGTGTGTGTGTGTGTGTGTGTGTGTGTGTGTATGTGTGTGGGTTGGTTTGTGTGGGTTGGTTTATGTGATTTATGAGGACACAAATTTGTATAATGACGTGTATTACACTGGTATTACAACTTATGGGTGGTTTATGAGGACATTTCAAAAGTCCTCATAAATCAAATGGCTTGAAAAACATAAAAAACAATGTTTTATTAAAAAAATTTAAATGCAGCATGTCTGTTATATGCCTTTACTTTATTAAAAAAACGTATTTAAAAAATACAAGGCTTAAGACATTTATTTCCTTTTTTAATGAAGGCCAAACCCCACTCCCCCTCCCCTCCCCACACTCACAGACACACACACACAGAGAGCAGGCACATAGCCCCACTCCCCCTCCCCCTCCCCACACTCACAGACACACACACACAGAGAGCAGTCACAGAGACGTAGGCTCAGAGAGAAATGACCATATTCAAACCAAAATATCTGACTTCCTCTTGGTTATTGCTAATGACTGTAAATTAGAAAGTTGTCTGGCTGGAGGAGAACTATATAAATACAGATTTTTGTAACTCTAGATGAAACTAACCCGCCCACTTTTGTCAAAAGGTGGCGCTACTGAGTCCCTGCACCACGCCCATTTCTGAAACTATGCACATGTCACCTGGCTAATAAATATGATCTGTCTGTCGAGTTTCATGCAATTTTAAGCAATTTCAGGCATGCTAAGAGTCTCAAAAGCATCCAAAAAGAATATTAAAGTTTGATGGATTGCCACAGCAACAGTTTCAAAGATATCAAGAATCCATTCACAGGTCTTCATCTGCCGTGTATTTACATTATACAGATGAAGTTTGAAGCAAATCGGGTAAAAATAAGAGGGTGATTTCAAAGCATTTTGAAAGTGACACACTTCCTGCTGCCAGTTGGTGGCGCTATAACTTTGACTCACAATAGTCACATCCATGTGATCGGGCTCTTACAACGAACACACTGCTGAAGTTTCATCAAGATTAGTTAATGTATGCCGTAGTTATGACACACTTCCCGTTTCACGTTTCTCGCCATAATTTCGTTTCCTCGCCACGCCCAAACCGTTCGAGATATCAAAAATCCCCTCGCAAACTTTCATCCTCAATGTCTTGACTTCACGCTGACCGAGTTTCGTGCCGTGTGTTTGAATTCTCTAGGAGGAGTGTTTCACATTCCTTTGCATGCGTTTTCCAAACAAGCCTAAATAGCCGACTTCCTGTTGGGCTGGGGTAAAAAGTTAGAGTGCGAAGTATATATGAAACGATGAGATCTACATGTGTACCGAGTTTCATATTATTACATGCAAGCGTGTTTGATTTATGGACCATGTTTTCCGACCCCGTTCCAGGGGGCGCTGTCGAGCCCCCCTGCCACGCCCGGGTACCATCTTCAGCCCGGCCCTGATGGCCGCAGGTTCTGACATGTGTGCAAAGTTTCAGGAGTTTTTGAGCATGTTAAGGCCTCCAAAAGTGTCCAAAAGGTAGTAAAAAAAGAATTAGAAGAAGAAGAAGAAGAAGAATTATAAATAATCCTTAGGAAAACAATAGGCCTCGCCCTTTGGCTTGGGCCCTAAAATATAGCTGCGAGCAGCGATTACGGCCCAAGCCGTGGCACCGCAACCCTGGTGCACCAGGGTGGCGGTACCGTCGGCTTTGGCCCTTCATCGCTGCTCGCAGCTATATTTATATATATATATATATATATATATATATATATATATATATATATATATATATAAGCCAGTGGCACCGCCAGCCTGGTGCCTTTAGCGTTATTGTGCACGACGTGACACAAAATATCTGCTCGCTATCTGCCGAACCGCTCTGGTAGTTCCGCTTCAGCACTGATGATGTTGTAGAATTAGTGCGCTCTGGTTGGTCTGGATTATTGGGGATTTTTTAATTTATGCAGAAATAAGTTATTTATAATACAGATAGAGAATAAAGTTAGTGTTGATTAAAATGAAAGAAAACAATTATATTGATCTGAAATATAGCACATTAATTGTAAATTTATTTAGGTTCAATTACCAAACATACAATCTTAATTTAATTTAAAGCAAACAATACATTTAAAATATATGGGTTGTATGCACATAAAAAAAAAAGAAGATATATCCAAAAAAGACAAGGCCTTAAAGCAGTGGTTCTCAATCTTGGTCCTATGGGTGCCACTGCTCTGCACATTTTATATGTCTCCTTTATCTGACACACCCACTTCAGTTAATAAAGCTCTTTCCTAACGAGCTGATGATCTGAATCAGGTGTGTTAAATGAGGGAGACATACAAACTATGCAGAGCAGTGGCTCCCTAGGACCAGGATTGAGATCCACTGCCTTAAAGGGTTAAACTCTTTTCACTGTAACAGACAACACTCTCTCCACACACACACACACACACACACACACACACACACACACACGTCAAGTCACTTACATTTTAGATGCAATATTGACGGTTTTTCTGTTTCAGCAGCGAAAATAGTTAAACAAAGATCACAGCAGAACCATTGCTCATCTCACAGCAACATGTTTTCGCATTACTGAATGATTCAGCATTTTGGACAAATTGGTTTACTCAAAGATTCAATTAGGGTTGTGCCGATAGACGATATCATAGTTAAGCCAGCATCGCGACCCCCCCCCCCCCCCCCCATGTTTCCATGGTGACGCGTCATGCTTGGCACGTGATTCACCACAGCCAAAATAGCGCTGTATGACATGTAACGTTAGCGCTTTTATTTATAAATATTAACAAACCTGGTTACCATGTCATCAACTATCTTCTATTCTGATTCTCAAATGTGTGTAAGTGAGTTTGTTTTGTCGTTTAAAAAACAGTTTCTCCCGAAATACATGGCCGGTGAACTGGGAGAAGAATAGAGTTAACTTTATAGTTCCTTACACTGTGTGTCTGATATGAATAAAATCCGTCGGCAAATATATTTGAATGGGTTGTTATTGCTGCTTCCATAGACACCATTGTGTATTTTACAAACTATAAATGTATTGTTTTGCTATAAATTATATGCATTTAAATGTCTGAAACCTAAAATAAACATTATGTGGTTAAAAACACTGAATAGTTGTGATATAATATGACAAGCACTGAACGCGTCTGTCTCTGGCTCAGCGCCAGCCACAGCGCGAAAGCACAGTCTGGATCTGGCTGCTCTGTCACGTGTACATTGTACATCATGTACATTCGCTCCTAGTGGTCAGCTGCTGCAGACTCAGAGCGTGCCGAAATCAAAATGGCTGATGAGATGTAGAGGAAAATATCTCCGCGTTGTGCCTATGCCCCTTAGCTGTTCTAAATCCACTGTAAAACACAGCTTTGCGGGGCTTATTGCTTAAGTGAAAAATTAAAACGTTAGCCCCGCCCCTCCTCCCGATATCATCGTCCATCGCGATGTTTCACTGTACACATCGTCTGATGCCAAATTGGTAGACATCGCAAACCCTAGATTCAATGACCAATCCATACCTGTCTCATTCATGAATGACTCAGTCGTTCGAACGAATCGTTTGAACGAATGAATCAATGACTCGCTCATTAAGACGGTAGCCTGGCGACACCTAGTGACGGTTCAGTGTTATGTTTAAAAGTATCATTCTTTCCAACGATTTTTAATTGACTCATATTTAAAACAATCTCATAACATCTTTTAATGCATTGTTATTTTTCAATGTAAATGATGTAATTTGATCAGCCCTACCTAGGGTAACAGCCATATAGTATCTTATTATTCTAAATAATTGAATTTATTGATCAAATTTACAAATTAAAATGAAAGATGAAGCATACATTTAATAAGACTGGACTAGGGGTGCCTTGCAGATATTACAATTATGCACTTTTAAATATACCATTGCCACCCACCGTCAATTTGGTGTGTGGTGTGTGTGTGTGTGTGTGTGTGTGTGTGTGTGTGTGTGTGTGTGTGTGTGTGTGTGTGTGTGTATGTGTGTGGGTTGGTTTGTGTGGGTTGGTTTATGTGATTTATGAGGACACAAATTTGTATAATGACGTGTATTACACTGGTATTACAACTTATGGGTGGTTTATGAGGACATTTCAAAAGTCCTCATAAATCAAATGGCTTGAAAAACATAAAAAACAATGTTTTATTAAAAAAATTTAAATGCAGCATGTCTGTTATATGCCTTTACTTTATTAAAAAAACGTATTTAAAAAATACAAGGCTTAAGACATTTATTTCCTTTTTTAATGAAGGCCAAACCCCACTCCCCCTCCCCTCCCCACACTCACAGACACACACACACAGAGAGCAGGCACATAGCCCCACTCCCCCTCCCCCTCCCCACACTCACAGACACACACACACAGAGAGCAGTCACAGAGACGTAGGCTCAGAGAGAAATGACCATATTCAAACCAAAATATCTGACTTCCTCTTGGTTATTGCTAATGACTGTAAATTAGAAAGTTGTCTGGCTGGAGGAGAACTATATAAATACAGATTTTTGTAACTCTAGATGAAACTAACCCGCCCACTTTTGTCAAAAGGTGGCGCTACTG